>VDFB02357742.1:0-181003 GCA_007258455.2 Sequoia sempervirens | reverse complement strand
TTCCCATTTGTATTGTTGATCCATGCAATACATTCTCAATAGATATTTTAACACTTGGTTTACCCTTTTTGTTTGACCATTTGTCTCTGGGTGATAAGTTGAACTTATGTTCAACTGTGTCCTAGGTGAAGAAAATAAGGTTTTCCAAAACCTTGATGTTACACGAGCATCCCTATCTAAAATAATTTTCTTAGGAAATCCATATAACCTAAATACTTGTTGCATAAACTTGTGACCTATAATTGGAGCTCCATTTGTTAGGTTCCCTGGACTACTAGCACAACACTATGCTTATTCCAAAACATTGGAAGACCTTGCACAAAATCTATGCCAATGACTTTTGATTTCCTCTTTGAAATTTTATGAGGATATAATAGTCCTACCAAATGATGATGTTCTACCTTCATCCTCTAGCTTTATAGAAAAATTTCTACAAATATTGTAGCATCTCTCTTCATTTCTTTCCAAAAAGATGATGGATTTACATCAGCCAACAACTTAGTTACTCTGAGATGTCCAAAATAAGGTGTGATATGTACCTCTTTCCACACTATATGCATTAATTCCTCAAAGTCTAGTACAAAGATTCTTCCTTTAAAAATTAGTAAACTATCAGGCTCGAAGTTAAATCCATCATACCTCAAGTCTGGAAAATCATCCTAGAGTGCTTGCTTCACTTGCTTATAGTACTCATCGCCCTTGCATTTTTGCAACACTTAACTTTTAAAATCAATATGAATTGATATCATCAAGGAGATATGACTTCTTCAACTTGAAACCCACAACTGGATTTTCTTTTCCCTTAATATATTTGATCTAAAAATCATAGTATGATACCAACTCAAGCCATCTCCTTTGCCATTCATTCAGATTTGACTAGGTAAACAAATACTTCAAACCATGGTGGTCAATCTTTAGTTCAAATGGTTTCCCTAGCAAATAGTACCTCCACATCTATAATGCATTGAAAACTTCCACCAATTCTAGATCATGTGAAGCATAGTTCTATTCATAAGGCTTCAATTTTCTAGATTCATAGGCAATGACTCACCAATCCTACATCAACACTCCACCTAGACTTTCTCCTGAAGCATCTATGATGACAACAAAATTACCTTTTGGATCTAGTACTTTTAGTATTGGAAACTTGTAGTTAACTTTTCCTTAAGTTGATTGAATGTCACTTGACATCTTGCTTACCACTCAAACTTTTTCCCCTTCCTCTACAATGATGCTACAAAAAAAGCTATCTTGGAAAAGTTAGCTACAAACTTCCTATAAAATCCTACCAAACCCATAAAGCTTCACACTTCAGGTACTGACCTTAGGTAGGAATTATATTAGAGGTTTTCCATAACAACTTCCTCTCTTGGTTGATACTCTCCCTCTTCTCACTAGAGGGCTCAATTCTTTCCTACATCCAACTTAGTGCATCATGAATGAAGTTAGCCGATAACATGAAACTCATATTCATCATTTATCATTTCCATCATTTAAAGCAATAAAAAAGTAATCACTTCATAATACATATTCATTCATTAGAATTCACTTAAACATAATCATGTAGTAAACATATTTACTCATAAAAAAGTAATAGTAACTTGTAAATCCACAATGAGGTGTAACAATACAAAAGAAGAAAAATAACATGGGATTTTATCTGACAAGGATACCCTTACTAAATTAGACCATTATAAGTCATTGATCAAAGAAAATCAATAGCTTCTATGAGTCAAAAACCTTGAAAACAATACTAATCATTAGGAGAGATTGATTCATTGAATCAAATTAGATGGATGGCATCACTTGTCAATCACTTCCTAATGAAACTTTCATCCATCAAAATAGTTCATTACTTTAAACAAAGATAGAAGTGAAGATAAGTCTCTCAACCCATCTGTGACAAAATGACAACAAAGGAAGGAGGAAATAACACATGGGCATGAAAACCAGCCATATGGATCATTTAGGCCAATCTTGGTTAGAGTTATACAATCAAGAGGATAAATAGAGACAAATATCATAGGGTAAGAAACATAAATAGAATAGTGCAAGGAGTAAATGATCAATAAGGAAACCAAAGTATCCATAATTTATATTTTCTCAAATCAGTGTCGAAAGATACACAAATTATTATCATTTAATTACTTGTCTATGGTAAGGTTATGATCTATTTCAAGATTCAATTCAATGCATCTCTATGGGTGAAAAGGATATAATTTATTCAATTGTGAAAGTTTAAATTACCCAAAATATTAATGAACTAGTCTACAAATTCTATGAATGGTAATGGTGAATCACTATGATTTTTAAACTAGCCAATCAATGAGCTCAAATTGCATCTAAAGAGAAAATATTCCACGAATATCCTTCATAACTTATGGCACATGTTTAACAATAGTTTAGCACTTTGATGGTTTCAAAACCTAAAAATAAATAAATTTATTGTCATGTATTTTGTTCATACCTCAAGTTTGATACTATGAGGTTGGATAAAAGATTGTTTCCAACTCTTAGAAGAGTAACATATGATAACTTGATTGATCTTGTTGAAGAACAATACCATGTAAGAAAAATTATGTACAAACTTGTAAACATTTTTAATGGCCATAGTTTAAACTATCTCTAAAATACATATACACCTCAAAAAATACTTAATATAAATGATAATTATATTAAAAACACATGAGTTAGATTATAAGATATATATTATTAATACAATTAACGTTCTATATCTATCTCACATAAAACAAAGATCATAATGAGATAAACAAGATTAACCCATTAAATTCTTGTAAAACTTTAAACCCATTATTAATTTTATATACATAAAGTTTCCCTTTGCATATACATCATTTATTTGTTCATTGAACATTAATATAAAGGCCATTACTTTAACATAAAGTCAACTTTTTATTTATAATCTTCTACTTTCGACTCCCAAGTTCATAATGTCATAAATAAAGAACTCTTAGAAGAAATTCATTTACAACTTTTGAACGGATGGTTCTATAACATCTCATAATCCATAAACACATTTCTCGTGATAAGTCATATGTATGAACACAAATATTAGATTAAAAACCTGCATAATTAAACTTTTTGGAAAAAAAAATTAATCTCTAATTTGGGCTTCAAAATTCACTATCAATGTCGACCGCCAACAATTCACCTCATGACAAATTCATCTCATAGAAATTTCACCACTAACATTTCACTGCATTGGATAATTCATGACATTAACATTTTTGCCCATGAATTATTGACTGTGAATTGTTGGCCATGATTTTTCTATGAAATGAATTTGTCACGACCATTTGTTAGACAGTGAATTTTCCCATAATAAATTGTTGACAGTGAATTCAATTTGTTTAGAACGTATTTCAATCACCATATTTCTAGGCACTCCACTTTCCAGCAGTGTTCCTGAAGAGCGTGACTGGGAAAAGCTGCCATCCTTGGACTGTGAGGAAACTTCCAAAACTAATCCTTCGTCTGTCGCTGTGAAGGAATGGAATACGACTCTACTGTTCAGAAAAGATTTTATACAGCTGATGCATTGTTGTCAATCCATACAACTATTTTGGTGGGACACAATTCCCTCTTAAACAACAGGGGCACTGTTTACAGATAGCGACTGTAGACTAACCCACTAATTGTTTTTTTCTATTCTTTGTCCTTTGCATCCGCAGTGCTTTTAATATGACCAAGATTTCTCAGACTGTTCCTTCATTCAAAATTAAAGTAATATAAAGGATAGAACTCTCAAATACTCTTAAGAGAAATGCATGAACTTTTCATTAGATGCGGAACTTGTGGTATGACTTCTTTGTTTAAATTGCAAATATAGGTTTTCGCCATGATTTTGCATGGAAGTGTCACTTTCATTGTAGCGAAACAGAGGGACAGGAGAAGGGAGCAATCATGGCTGAGTTTGGAATGTTTGACTGAAATCCAATCAAACTATATGTATGTAAACATATTACAGTAAACATGTAAGCAGGCAGTGATTATATCCTTTATGCTAGATGAATAATCATAACCCTGTTCGAATACTTCAAGTAATCACCATAGATAATTTAAACAAAGTTATTTAAATGTTTTTTTTAGATCAATTTTAAATAAGTATATTTCTCTATTAATATTATAGATATACATTTATTTAATTTTAAATTGTTTGAAAATTAAGCTATTAGAAATATGCTTTTTCTACTTTCATAGAACAATACAAACATCCAAGTAAACTAAATCAAGTGAATAGGAATATTTTAATCGTAGACACTTATACCTTACACTCCTTTTTCATTTTAGACTTGCTTTAGCTTGTTTGTGTCACATGCAATGATGACAAATGTAAAGTGACATATTTTAGTGTATTGTTTTTAAAGTAGAGTCTGCACTAAACTTAATCTATAATTCTTTAGGATCCAAATCCAATCTGCATATATTTCATTTCTTGACCTACATTATTTCAATAGCCACACATTTTAATTTAGATTGAATCTGTAAGGGTTGATTTTATCTTTGAACTTTTAGTTTTAGATTCATTTATAGGTTCAAGATAAATATCTTATAATTATTAGTTGTGAACATGAAATATATAATGTGTGATTTGCATGTTAGAGTGTTATATAAAATGATAAATCTTATTTCAATTTTATCATCTGTAAGGAAGTTAGATTCATCATTGTATTGTTATTTTGAAATAAACATTAGAAATTATTGTATTATTAGCTTGAATGAACATTATAGTTATACACTAGGCATATAAATGGTTCCTTGGCATGTCTTATATCCTTGTTCAAATTATTAATTTGACTCAAGAGATTTAACAAAGGAAAATAGCCCTTTAATAGAGAATTTAAATAGTATCTAAAAATGCCACAAGTTGTAGATTCATGTTCAAATAGCTAGATTGAACATTGTTTTTAGGCCAATATTCCACAAGTCATTTTATATAGAGAAATCTCAGTTATAGAGATCCAAGATTGAATTCAAAAGTGTTGAGTTCAATTTTGTAGGGATGAAGTTGAACTAGAATATAAAACACATCATCTTGTTGTAATGTCCCAGATGAATTTTTTTTTGAAATAATTTAAATTTGCAGTAAGGGAAAAGCAATTGAAATTTAATTCTCATTAAAATGCCCAAATGAAACTAATTTCTCAAATAAACTGAAGTGCCCTCAAAGAATTAACAAAAAATCTCACAAACTATGAATTTGAATTAGAGATTTGACTACCAAATCAATTTGAAACTTCACCAAACTTAACTTTAAAATAAATAACAGGAAAATAAATATTATTTGAAAAAAAAACCTATGGAATCAAGGCTAATATAATTAACCAAAAACTTCTGCTACACATAATCCCCAAAATAGTGAGCAAATTTGAAGCCTAAAATGCACTACAAGCTCACAAACTTCAGGATCAACCCACCAAACTTTAGGCCAACTTATTTATTGATAAAATAATGAGTTTACAAATAAAAAGTAATTAGAACCATGGACTTAGGACTGGAAATGAACTCCTACAACTTATATTTCATAAAACCCTTGTACTCCCAAATAGGGTGCCAGCAAGCATTATAGAACTACACTGTCAGAAACCAAACTTCACCAAAGGCACCAAAACTAAAATATGCATGAAAAAAAAGGTCTAAATTTATTAACAACAGCAACATACAGCCAAAAATACTATTGATGCCAGCAACAACAAACTGAAATCAAATCTAAAACTATTCACCCCAAAACTCCTAAAAATCTCCTACAATCTGTCAGGAAAACACTGCGAATGGGAAGCCTTCAACACAATGGAAATCTCTAGGTGAAATTGCACCAATATACCCTTGGAACCACTACCCTTGATTCTTTTTCCTCCATAGTTTATCAGCCTTGAAGAACTGTCTTCATGGGTTTATCAACCCTTAAGAGAAAGCAAAATAACTAAGTGAATGATACCAAAATGAATCCGCATTCATGTTTTATTGGAAAATATCCAATTTCCAAGTTGGGAACCCAAAATTCACAACTAAGGGAAGAGAACAATCTTGCACGCAAATATGTAACTCCCATCGCCAAGTGTAAAATCAAAAATCAAGTGCACCTAAGGGAAATAATAAAATATTTATATTTCTTGCACCACTTCATAAGCCAATAAAAATCCATTTTTCCTTTTTCGAAAACTCCACACCCAACTTGGAAAAATTAAATATTTCATAAACCTTTTATATTTAACCTCCCAAATTATCTTAATTAATTCACCTTGAGAAACCAACTTTCCTAGTTCTACTACAGGACCTAACTTGCTATTTTTGGAAACCCAACTTACTAAAAATTGTAATTTGATATTTTTAGAAAATTCAAAAAAAGGGACATTACAAGTCCTCCTTTCCAAAATTTTCTTGTCCTCAAGCAATTGCAACCATGGTGATTCCAAAAACCTTATGCCAAAATGACAAGTCATGCCAAAATGCATATTAAACCCTGATCCTGTACCTATGAAATGTTGTAATTCCTGCCATAGAACACTGTGCAAACTTGATAGCTTAGAATTTTTTATGATAATACCATGAAACCAACAAGAATATTCATGCAAATTTTTGATATATTCACTCCAATTCCAAATCTGGATGATATTTTCTCTAATAAATTTCGTAAACTCACCAAATGCTTCCCACTGAATATATGTGCTAGCATGTAATAAATCAAAATTGCAACTTCTCCTAATAATATAAATCTAGTTTGTGCTTCTATTAGGACTATTATTAAAAAAAAATTATCCTCTATAATAGAAAGTACATATTTTGGAATTAACAACTATCTCCAACTTCAAAATACTAAAATATACATAGTTGAAATGCACATTAGTAAGCCTGAACATTACCTAAACTTGTGAGTTGGTACCTTCAACTTCATAAACTAATCTATAGCAACAAAATATTTTTAGAGGGGCATCAATTAATATCATATAGCAACAACATTTACACCACCATTTTCCAAAGACGAAATTTGCAAGAATTAGTTCATTCTGATACCATTATATGTGTGCACTAGCACTAGGTATTTTGTACCTAAAATATTGAAAACTTCCTATTGTGACACAAATATGATTTTGGTGGCTCATATAGTTGTTATAATATTCAATTAAACCTTTAGAATAGTGAATACATAATTTGGAAAAAACTACCTCTTCTACCTTCAAAATGTGTTGATACAACCTGCTAAAAACAATACTAGTTGTTCCAAACTTTGCCTCAGCTTGAAGGATGTTATATGCAACATTTGGATCTAATCTTTCTATTTTTTGCACCACTTCATAAGCCAATAAAAATCCATTTTCCTTTTTCCAAAAATCAACACCCAACTTGAAAAAATTAAATATTTCATAAACCTTTTATATTTAAACTCCCAAATTATCTTAATTAATTCACCTTGAGAAACTAACTTTCTCGGTTCTACTGTAGGACCTGACTTTCTTTTTTTGGAAACCCAAGTTATTAGATATAGTAATTTGTTATTTTTAGAAAATTCAAGAAAAGGGACATTACAATTACAAATCTACTTTATCCCACGTCTTTCATGATTGCCTCCAAGGAATATTAGCAAAGGTGTGTAAATCCCCATACAAAAATAAAGTTGTGCAATCTCCCCATGTCATGTATCCACCTCCATCTCCTCTAAATAAAGATATTTCACAATCCCGTAAATCTCATGAATCTCCCATCACTATATCTACTCAATTTCATAAGTATATCAAACCTTACTCTCCCATCACACCATCCACACCAAATGAAATATGTCAACCCCTTAGTCCAAAGAATGATAGCATGGATACCTCTCCAAATAAATATTAAAGCACCCCTTCCACTCCATGTAATTATCCTCTCCCCTCTCATGATCAATACACCCCTTCCACTTTATTTCATGGTCCCCTTCCACCTCATAATCAAGAGAAAATTATACCATCCACTCCATCACATGATCTCTCCCCAATTCAAGATCAAAGTGCCCTTCCCTCTCCATGCCATGATCCCATCACCCTATCCAAGATATCCATAAACCCCATACCTATCAAATTGGTTCTTCCACCTTCATCCAATACGGTTTCCTCCAATATCCTATGATTCCTTCCATGTCATATGCCCCTTGAAATGGACTCTCATCTTTCTTCCAAAATAACAAGTATCCCATTCAAAAAAGGATTTGAAAAATATGCACTATCAAGGCAAAGGGTTAGGCCCCATGAACAAGGCATATTGGAACCTATCCAAATAAAATAAAATCCAAATTATCATGTCCTTGGCTACCAATATCATGCTCAAGATGTTGATACATTTTTCATCCATCCAAAATCCCAAATCTCTCCATCTAAATCCAAACATCCACATTCCCCATCCTTTAAATCGATATTGGTACCTTATATTTGAAAGCTCAATTCTTCATAAATTTCATCTATTTTGGGTCACTATATCCCAAAACCAAGTCCTTCATCCCTTCCATCCATCTTGGGCCCTTATATTCCACCACCCATCACTCCTATTCCAAATCAATTTATCCTATTTATCCATCACCTCAAATTTCCAATCAAGATCAACCAAGGCACCCATCCATAAAATCTTGATATTGTTCCTCTCCATCCACCAATACCATTTCTCTTGGAATCAATTTGTATTCCAAGTATAAAATACATAAATCCAAACATCCACATACATACAATGATAAACATGTCCCATCAAAAATACATGCCAAAATAAAGAAAAATATGATCCAAAAGCAAAAGGATAAATATAAAAGGTCACAAAGGCCCATCATGAAAAAAAAAATCAAAATCCATGTGGATTATCAAATTTCTCATAAAAACAATGCATCTCAAAGAATAATCAAAATTGGTATCCAAACTTTTTAATCTAATAACTTCACCCAATCTTAAGCCCTCCAATCCTCTATCTAATAAACTTCAATCTTCCAAATCAATTTTGGGAACTTATGTCCCAAAATACACTATCCTAAGTCCTTCATCATGCCCTCCATCCATTTTAGGTCCCTATATCCCAAAATCCATATCCACTCTATCTAAATCTCCAAATTTGAAATCCACTTCTCCTTCACAACTCCACCACCCTTCAAGGTATTTGTCAATGTTGATCTTGACAACATTTCCATCCATTCATCCATAAGTATTCCAACCCTTATTCCATCATCCTCCTATAATACAATCATTTGCATAACTCCCTTTCATCCCCCTTACCATCATTATACCAACATATATTAGCATATTGCTAATTTCCATAGTCAATTGTAGCACATATTCAATGGGTAGCATCTATGAAACTAGATTCTTGAGTCCTTCCTCCATCCACTATCTTCCAAATCTACCTATCCACATGTTTATCCTCATCCTTATCCATCCATACTATTCTAAATATCTGAAAAGAGAAAAATAAAAAATGTAAAAAATTAAAGAGAAACCATTTGTCCAATGGTAAAAACCACTTCTTGTGGCACCTTGGGAAAGTACCATGATGAAAACCTAGCAAACAAGTGTCATGTGTAATCCCTCCTCTTGAACTCTACACTTGGGGGCAAGTTTCATCTGTTCTATCTTACCTATTTCATCCTATCCATATCCCTCACTATCCCTCATCCCCTATCCATCATCATACCTAAGTTCATACTCCATTTTATACCTTTAATCTTGACAAGGCTAAGGATCTTAATATACATCATGTACCATATCCCTCATCTCCTATCCATCATCCTATCTAAGTCCTTCCTCCTATCACGCATACATATCTTATCCTCATCCTTCAATATCCTCCATCCCATATCCCTCATCCTATTCATCCTACATTCTCTTTTTCACCTTTGATCTTGATAATACCAAGGGAAAATATCCATGCATATTTTGGACATCACAATCCTTACTTTTGTTGTCATCCATATCCCTTGTGAACTATCCTTCCATTTCATGCATCCATTATCATCTTCCATACATGATTAAAATACATATAGTGTGGGGGAATCTTTCTCTTTTGCAGCATAGTCCTTGGAACTCCATCCTCTTATCCATCTACTTAATCCTTCTATCTCCTAGCTAACTTATCCATCCATCATTTACAAAGCTTTGTTTCTTCCTTGTCATTGGATCCCATATGTTCCTCTATCCTATCCTATCCTTTTATCCTCTATCCTCCCTACAATCCTATCTTTATCCAATCCATTTATCATTCATCTATCCTTGCAATTCAACCATCCCAAACCAATCCATCTAAATGCAATCAATCCTAATCCATGAAATCCAGTTTTGTAATCTTGCAAATCATCCAAAATTAATCCATCATTTTGATCCAAATTATCTAAAATATATTTATCCAATATCAAATTATCATCATAGGGATGTATTCTTACCAATTCAAGTGTTGTTATTATCATTAACAACACAATCCCTGGGGTACACATTTTTTTATCATTAACTTTGTTATCCTCATCATCATCAATCAATCAATCAATAAAATCAATCATTTTTTAGCTTGAATAGGGGCATAATCATAGTTTTTATTTTTTCTTGTTGCACATGCTTACTTGTTTCTTATGTGTGTTATCATTATTTTCATTTATCATTGTCTTTGCACTCTATTGTCACAAGGGGATTATGGTATTTCATATCATGGTGTTATAATGAATATGTTTGCATTTTGACCTTGATACTTGGCACATTTTCATCATGGTTCCTTATACCTTGGTACATAATGCTAAGTACAATATCAAATCTAGGTTGCTTATACCATTGTAGCATGATGATCATCCATCCTCCCTCTCCATCCATATCTTCGTCATCCTTATTTACTTTCCTCTATCTTTTTTTGTTATCGGTAACAATATTTTTCTTTATTGATAAAGATAATTCAAATTACACCATCTTCATAATTTTCCTGACAGATCACCCATCACCCAAATTTTTAACAACTATCACCCCATTTTCTCAAAAATTCACATTTTACCTACAGTATTTTCTTCTATCCTTTTATCCTTTATTCTCTACATCTCATCTATTTCAAGATCACACTCATGTTCTTTGAACCTGCATGTCCTCTTGAGGGGGCATATCTAACTCCCATCCTTCCAATAACTAGGGTATCATACCACTAGTCCTTATCCCTTGCCTATCCACTATTTTTTATTCTTCTTTGAAATGATGTTACTACTCCTAGTCACAATATCATCTCAAAGAGGGGCAAAATGTAGACACCTTAAATCTAACCTTACCTAACCATGCCTAATTTTAGCCTATCCTAAGCTACTAATTAAATAAGTAATATTTATTTATTTATTTATTCTACCCATCACGTTTATCCTACCTTGTCCTAAGCCATTAAATAAATAAATAATATCTATTTATTTAATTAATTTTTTCATCACCTTTATCCCACCTTGTCCTAGCCAATTAATTAAATAAATATTCATTAAATTTATTCAATTAATTTATCCATTACCCTTATCCCCAAATCCTCCAACTAAATTAATTAATTAATTAATTTAGGCTAATTAATCCCCGCCACCTTTTCCTCCATTATTTAATTCCACTTTATCCCTCAATCCTTGTCCATTTAATCCTAACCATTGATTACACTCATGTGGATCACAATCTAAACTTGCCATTTTGTGACAAGTGTCCCTCTCACATGACTAACTAAGACCTTCTCTAGATGCGTTGAATCTAAACAGTTGCAAAAAGTCAAACTAACTTTTCATCACATCAATCCATTTCACATCACACCTCTTAATCCTAGCCATTCACATAAAAATGTTGCCCTAATCCCAATCCTAAACCTAGACCTTATCTCTCATGTGACACTTGTCATGACTACAACGTTTGATCTAATCCCCAATCCTCATTCAATCCTAGCCATCCATTAACCAATCCATTTTGACCCTTGATTTTTATCATAAAAAAATTATAAATAAGAGGCATCTCATCCCATTTAAAAAACCACTTTTATGATATCGTTATGCTATCCAATTTTCTATTGAATCATCTCAATCATATCATCATGCTACTTGTATAAGCAATCCACATTCCATCTATTTAGAGCATATCGATAAGCTTTGGGTGCATCCTATTATATCTCAATCATGGAGTTTGAAGGTGATTTGAGGTAAAGATTTATATTTTTATGCATTCATCTTGTTTACTTAAGTTCATTTCATTTTCTTATCCTTGAGGAGGACTAAGACCAAGGAGTATCATTGGAATTTTAATCCATCCATTTTGGTGCCATACATATCATGGTTTTACAAAGTTTTACCAAACTATTTATAGTTTCCAATTTGCTCATCTTCTATAAATTGGTGATTGGATTTGTAGTTTATATGTTTAATTTTGTAGGTACCATTACGTTGTTGGAATAACTTGGGATTTGTATGTTGATGATAATAATATGAAGGATTGCTTTGCAAGTTCTTTGTGATGAGTCATACAAATGCCTAAATTCCTTGTTGAAGTTACCTATTTTTACCTTATTTCTACTAAACTCCAAAAGACATTACAAAACCTTTTTATATACTTTAATAATTTTTTAAGCATTTGAAGTTGATATATGTTATATTAATGAATGTGTGTGTGAAATTTGAATGTTTGTAGTATATTTCATGTTTAATAGTTGCTAGCAATGAAAATGCCTTAAAGAAATAAGAACTAACCCTTGCAGTGAAGAATCTATCAACCCACAACAAAAGAATTATCAACCCACAGTAGAAGGATGATAGTTCAATGTAGAGAGAGCAGTTAATCTACTACAACATGAGCATACTTTCAAAATAAGATAAAGGAAATAATTTAAGGACAAGATCCTAGATGGCCAAGTGTCACTCCATCTTTTTAATAAGTTATGAAGGAGAAAGGGGGTTGTTCCAATAAGGAATGTAATTTATAATCGAGACTACTCTATTAGGGCATGTTTCTAATTTATAATAGCTATCTTAAATAAGTCCATAGCCTTTATTCTACTTCTATACTCTTGTTCTTGTTAGTTATTATTTTTTATTAAAAAAACCTAGTCCTCTTCTTATTTTTATGGGAAATCTGACATCTACTTTTAATTTGTTTACAACTTATAAATAAATAGACTCTTGCAGACCCTATATAGTAGGGTACCATGTTGAGAAGAAAATAGCTAGATTTTTGCATGTATTAGATTGAATAAGATATTTTGTTACATTCTTCTCAGAACTCTATGTATGATTGGAATATAATATAGAAGATATTTTAGTATCATGTTTTCCTGAGTTGAGTAATTGAAGAAGATCTTGTGGATATAACAACTCAAGCAAGGGCCACTTGAGCTACTGCAAAGCTACATTAGTTTAGATGATTAATTAGATTATGCATTATAAGTTTTAAATTATAGTATTAAGTTTATGCTATAATAATGTGTTGTAATTTCTAAATTGAAAGTCCTCAATTTATATTTTGTTCAATACTCTTGAAGGTTAGTTGAATTAGGACATGTTGTAACATAAACAGTTATTAGTTATAATAAAGTGTTAAGTACTTGTAGCATAAACAATTGTTAGTATTTGCTTCCTCTATTTTGTAGATAGAAGTTAATTTATGTTAAAAGTTTTTGATGAATTTACCTTTGTTCAAATTACCTATAATTAGTCGATATAGGATGTCTAGGATTCTTGAATGCATATATGGTACCAACATCATCTAAAGTCTATGACTCCCTAGTTGATAATTCAATGAATCCCCCAATTGAATAATGAACTAATTAATATAGGATTTGTAGGTCCATTGAGTTGTGTGTATGATCATCTACATTAGTTAATTATACATTAGGGGAAGATCTCCATTTTTGGCTCCATTGTCAGGGATGGTGTTAAGTTCATAATTCTTATTTATGTATAAAATTACTTTCACTTCTTTCATAGATTAGTAAGTTTTTGTTTCCAACATTATGACTAATAGATATTAAAAAAATAAACAAAGAACTATTCACTAACAGTGTTCAGGGAACAACATTTAAAGATCAAAGAACTATCATATGTGGAGGCAGAGAGATGCTATAAGAATATTTATCCTCTCAATTCACAAAGAAATTGAAGACATTGGTGTAAACAAGGAACCTATTGAGGGAATCAATGAAGGAGAATCACCCCTCACACCAATAGCTACTCCAAACCTAGAAGAGACTTCCATAAAGCATCTTAACAGCATGGCTAAAGAAGCAATGGAAAATCTCGCAAAACATGTGACATTTAAGTTTCCAATAACAAACCAAGAAAGGACCAATGCTCTTAAGAATATACCCCCCTCAACCTTGCTAATTTTCTATGGATTAGTTACTGAAGACATAGACACATTCTTGTTTGAATTTGATGTTCTATGTCAAAGTTATGATTATACTATAGATGCTCACAAAATCAAACTCTTTACATCCACATTATAAGATGTTGCTTTGTGATGGTTTATGGGGTTGGTGAGAAATGCAGTACCCAACTAGGGAAAAATGAAAGCTAAATTCTTGCATAAACATCGAGATTATTGTAGAGGAACAAATAGGAAGAGAGATGACATCTTTAGGATGTCACAAGGGGAAGATGAACCACTTGAGGATTATGTGGAAATATTTCAATTATGTTTGAAGAAATTGCATTAGAATAAGCTCTTTCCTAAGTCATTAAAACCAATATTTTGTGAGTACATGAGGACTGCATGGATACTTTAAACCTTATAGGGGTAGGAGATATCTCTCAACTTCCTTTTGAGGAAACTTACAAGGTATGTAGAAACTATTCGAGATCATCCATAAAGAAGACCAAGGTTGATAGGACCTCTTCTTCCAATAAAATATCCACTGGGGTCTCAAGGGTGGAACTCAATAACCTCCTTTCCAACATGAACAAGGATATAATCAACCACCTAGCTACCTAATTTGACACCTTGCATGTCAAAAATAAGCAAGAGGAAGCAGAAGTAACTCTCACTAAATATTTTCCATATTACCGCTAGAAGAGGATAAATTGTAAATATAAGAAGTTGGCTGGAATTTTTAAAGAAAAGAAAGGGAAGGTTGAATTTCAAGCCCTGGAGGATTAGGAAGGCCAATTATTTAACATCACTTGGTGTAAACCATGGAAAAAAAGACAAGGTATGCCTCAAGATCACGTATCTTATAATATGTTATTTCTTGGGGATAATTCAAAATTATCACATTAGAACAATCAACCCTGAAACAATACACTAAATCAATCATGGCCAATCTCCCAAGCACCTAATTGGGCTCCAAAACAAGGAATATTTCCACCAAAACCTTACCAAGCCCCAAATTACAATTCCCAATGCTCACCCCAGTAAAACCAATGACCACCACAATGGTTTGATAGTTAACAATGAAAAAACCAAAATATAAACTACTCATAGCCAAAACAACCTTTGTAGCCACAATAACTTTCCATAATGCCAAATTCAGCCATGGAAACACGATCATAGCCTAGAGCACCTCAAATACCAGCCCAACCTACACCAAGCCCTAACAATAAGCTTGTTTAGCAAGCTTATACTAATGACACCATCCAATACCCAACCTATGGGATTAAGGTCAGTGATGTCCAGCTTCATTCAAGCAAGATGATTGCTAGGCCATCATCTCCTCAAATTATAGAGCTTACTAATGAGTATCCCTCGATAGAAAATATTGACAATCAAGCATAGGAAACTGAACAAGGTAGGACACGAAAATTATCACAATTTTGGAACCACCATTTCTTGAGAGACTAACCACACAAAATTCCCATTTTGAACCTAAATCAAATCTATTGGTCCAACTTAGAAATGTTTGCATAAAAATACCCTTGATTCAAGCAATTAAGGAAGGACCAATCTACATGAAAAATATGAGGGTTGTGCCTAAAAAATCTAGGTAGAAAAAGAAAGGACCCCAAGATTGTTCATGTCCTAGGACAACTTGTTGACATCATGTTGGGAAATATAGTTGTTCCAAAATATGTAAATCCTAGAAGCCTTGTAGCAGATGTCCAAATTAATGAAATTCTCATTAAAAACACATTAATTAATCTACGAGCAACCATAAATGTTATGAAAAAAGAAACTATGAAACAACTTCAATTGATGGAACTCTAACCCATGCCCATTTTTTTGCAACTAGTAGATAGGTCAACTATTAAACCAGAGGGTATTATAGAATATTTATTCCTCACACTAGATTCATAGAAATATCCTATAAATTTTATGGTCTTACAACCTAAACAAAACCTTGCAGGATACTCCTCAATCTTAGGAAGACCATGGTTAGCCACTGCAGATGCATTCATGGTTGTAGGTCTAACAATATGATTATTTCCAATGAGAATGTTACTAAAAAATTGGTCCTTTACCTTCCTACACAACCACATACAAACTTGGATCAAACTATATGGCCAACCCATGAAGAATATGACCAATATTCTTTACAAACACTCATGGCCATTGAATGCAGCCCAATGCTAGACAATCATGATGAAGATGAATTCCTTTCCAATATTATGTAGAACTCTTATGGTAGGGACCCACAACAACACCACTGCCTCACATGCTTACATTGTCCTTTGCATAATATAATACCTACAAATGCTTCTAAGTCTACTTCTCAGCTTTTTCATACACTACTCCCCCATAGTTGCAATCTCAATTTGCCAACTCTTGATGTTGCTCCTATCAATTCATTCACCTTAACCATAGAAATCACATCGGGCAGAACAATAACCATTGATAGCTACCTAAAAATCTTCATTTCTAACAATGTTGCAATTTCACACAACATTTTCATGGGCATATCATGACATGATGGGTATAGATCCTCACCTATGCATGTATATAATTTATATTAATGAATGCTACAAGCCCGTGAGGCAACCTTAGAGGATAATGAATCCAACTGTCCATGACATAGTCAAAATAAAATTATAAAAAATTGTTGGATGCAGGGTTTATTTATCCCATATCTGATAGCCAATGGGTTTCCCCATTGGTGATTGTGTCAAAGAAGGGAGGTAAATGGAGGGTATGTTTAGATTACAAGTAAGTAAATGCAACAAAAAGGAATGATCACTTTCCCCTTCCTTTTATTGATCAAGTGTTATATTCACTAGCAGGTAAGAATTATTTCTCTTTCCTAGATATATTCAATGGGTATAATCAGATAAAGATATCTCTAGAAGATCAAGAGAAGAACACTTTTAACTACCCATAGGGTAAATATGCCTATTATGTTTTACCATTTGGATTGTGTAATGCTCCTGCAACATTCCAAAGAGCATTCTTAAGCATATTCTCATATTTTGCATATGATTCCATGGAAATTTACATCGATGATTTCACCACTTATGGGAATTCTTATGAAGAAGCATTGACTAATTTAGAGAAATTCCTTCAAGGGTGTCAAGATCACAACCTTTCTTTGAGTCATGTAAAATGTTTCATGATGATGGTTGAAGGAGTGGTATTGGGACACTTTATGTCTAAGAAAGGAATATAGGTAGACCCTAATAATATCTGGTTGTGCAGGAGAGGACAAGAGAGAGCTTTTCAAAGAAGCAATCTCTACGTCCTTTGAGTTAATGGCCTCTGCCAACTCTTCTCTTTTCCTTTTCTCGAATGTCAGTTGCTCTGCAAAGCTACTCATTTCTTTATTCCAATTTTCCTTGGCTCGGGAGTGATTTGCTAAGTGCATGTCTAGAGAGGACTTTGTCTCTTGAAGCTCTTGCTCTAATTGAGCTTTTAGGCTCTCATTCAATCTCTTTCTCTTGTAACTTCTACTCATATTAAGCTTGTTGGTGCTCCAAAGCCTCATTCTTTTGTGTTATTCCTTGACTATACTCAAGGCGAAGTCGCTCCAACTCTTCATTCTTTAGCTGCAAATTTTGTTCTGCCTCTTGATTCTTAGTACGTAGCTCCTTTACCATAGTTGGGTCAATAGACTGAATCTTCACAAGCTCACCCTGAAGTTTGTTCTTCTCATTCTCTGCTGCTAGCACCCTTTCTGTCATACGTGTAACATCCACCTCTATGGATTTCTCTTTTTTCTCCAAAAAGCTAGCCCTTTCTTTTACTACTTTAAGTTGCTCATCCTTTTTCTTTAGTTGGTGACCAGTTTTAAGGAAGTCAGAGGTGACCACCTGTTGTGTTTCCTCCATAATCTCAACCTTATCCTGCAATCAGGCCACCTTCATGTCAATCCCTACCACATATATTTCATAGTCTTCTGGGCGCATCTCCCCCTACGGCTTGGTTACTCTCAAGTACATGGTTGCAAACTTCAGCTCTTGTCGGGTCTCATCATAAAGATTTTGTATTTTCGGCTCCGCAAAAGTACTATCATCCTTTGCTTTGCACTTTTGTATTCTACTTGCACGTGCTTCCTTTCCACAATCAATCTGCGCCATGAATTCGGCTGGTGACGAAACTAGTCCACCTGCAAAAGGAGCACCAAAAGGTAGGGCATATGGATAGGTAATTCTGATAGGCCCAGGCATTTACTTTTTTCTGGAGAGTGACAGTTTGTGGGGAGAAATGGGGCACATTCCAAAGCTTGGTTTGAGAACTAGCAGAAGGGCTTGCCACTTGCCATGACTCAATTGGTGAATCGGTAGGACTCATGGGCTGGAATGGTGAAGGAGTTGTCATTGCAAAATCAGCCTGTTGTGATAGAAGAGGATCCGTAGCAATAGAAGAAGTAGGGGTTCCCGCAAAGGGCACACCTTCGAAAAGTGAAGCAAGGAGAGCCTGAGCGACAACAATTGGTGTAAGGGTTTGCGAAGGAGTAAAGCTGGGTGGAGTGGTCTGTGAGAATTGGGAGAAACCTCCCGCATGTGTTGGATTAAAAGTGGGAAATGGAGGGCAAATACTCATGGCAGGGATTGTCATTGAGACAGAGATAGATACCAAGGATTGAGAAGCAAGAGAAGGAGAAAATTTTACCTGTTGACTGGTCGATGGCGGCTCCAGAATTGTTAGCAACTCTCCCTCAGCCTCAGGCTCCTAGCTAGCTGCAAGCACCTGTCTTCTGGCAGGTTCTTGCGAACCCTCTCTGATAATGTTCTTCGTACACTGTCGTTTTGCAGGTGGGGTTTCTCCAGCTTCGACAATTATTGTCATTTGTTGCGGTAGTACCCTGGCTACCTTAGCAGCCCAAGTGAGTGTATGTGAAGCCCTCAATACATTAAACCACACATTCGTGGCTACATAGGCGGCCTATCCGGATCTTTTCTCCTTCGGTGCTGAGGATGCAAAAGTCGCCACTTCCTCTTCCTATTCTTTGGACTCATCCTCCGGGTCATCACTCTTATTGACGCTAGAATATGGGCTGGGATGGTCTTCATCCCACCACTTTTCAAATTATTTGTCCTCCTTCAAGCTCTCATAAGGGGTGTCCAATTGCCCTGTTTCTTGGCGATACTTCTAGAAATCTTATGTCTTCTCATCAGTCCAATTCCTCATCCTTTTGCAGCTTGTTATACATGGTGTGTTCCATCTAGACATTATCTTTGGCCACCACCACAGCAAAGTAGAACTTGTGCCATGGCTCTTTGTTATCTTGTGTGGGAATACTCGCTAGTTCAACAAAATTTTCATCTTTGTCTACCTACGGGTTACGACGCTTTTCCCAGTAAGGTCGATGAATATGAGTAACTCTCATGTGCAACTATAGCAGGTCATTGAAAGGGTTGTAATCCCATTTTTCACATACCAAAACCAACCCTAAATGAGCCAGTTTATCCTGCAACAACTGATCTGATTGCTTCTTTAACAAAGTCATCATTTTGAAATTCTTCAGACAAGTGAAGAATCATTTTCTCTTGAAACTTGAGCTGTTGCAGAAGGTAAAATCAATTATACATACCTACCTATACATTTCAAGCGTGAGAACCCTATCTATGACACAGGCTGGGAGAAGGAACGGTTGACCAGTGAAGCGCCGCATCCGGAGAATTGTGAAATTTGTTCCTAAGAACCAGTCACAAGTAGGGGTGAAACTCTGCATATATCTAGTTTGATCCTTGTCGATTCAGACTATGTCACTTTCTCCTTGTAAATATTGCAAGACCAGAGTTATAAAATAATCCAAAAATGCATAATAATTATATGGAATGGAAAGAAAGGGTGTCCACGTGGATACTGGCTTCCTCCTCTTCTTTTCATCAAAAATTGATAATTCAAAATACTTGCCGAAGAAATCAGGGTTCTGATGTAGGAACATGTGAATCAAGAAGGAGAGAAATCTAAACTTTCCTTCCATTGAGTAATTTTTTATTTGTTGTATCATTTCCTCCACCAGGAACTCGGTGAAATCATACCAGAAGGTATCGTGTTGTTTGAGGAATTGGAAAGCCAACCCCAGTTGAAAGGTTTCCACCATCTCGTCGGAGTCTCGACCGCACACAAAAGCTAGCATTGACATGGCATCCTGCATGTCCTTGCGAAATGAACCGCACGGCAATGGGATACTTGGCAGCTTAGCGCCTGGGATTCCTTTCTTACCAATCTCCTCCATCAGGAAATCTAAGCTCTTTTTCATCGCCTTCCAATTTTTTTCTCCTTTACCAGGGAAGGACTCAATTTTCTCCCTTTTTTTACTTGGGTCTAAGATACATAGCATATTCCAAATGGCTTGTGGGCTGATGTGAACTCTTAATTTTTGGCCCTCGATGCAGCGGGTGCTAGGGTTATAACGCTGAATGGCGGCATCAACTATCTTCGGGCAGTAATGTACCAACGGGACCATGTATTGTGGAAGACCATTGTATCAAACCTTCCTTGTTGTCGACGTGTCTACCTTAGGTGACTTTACCCTTGCACAGGCTACTTCTCTTAAGGATTTAGGGTTTTTTGCGAGTTGTGGGTCATAAATATTATCCCATTTCTCCTCAACCCTTTTCTTGTTTTTGTAATCTTTGGGCCTATTCATCTCTATCGTATTCACCCTCTTTGGTTTGCTTGGTATACCAAGCTTAGCATATGCTAAATCTTCATAGATATACACATTTTCTGACAACCGTATGGTTGTAAACAAATCATGGTCAATCTCCTCCTGCATTTGCTGTGATGAACTCTCTGACATTTTTCTTTAGATGAAAACTCCTACAGGTTTTGAACTCTATGTAAATTTTATTCGGCTCTAGATATGCTGAAAACCTTTATGCACTTTAAGCCTTGGTGTATTTGAAAAGACTTTAAGCCTTAAAAAATTTCATGTAATATTTAGCTATCTTTTCTCAAGGTGGTAGAGGAAAGTGTGTTTTTTGCATTTAATTCGGCATGTACCGTTAATTCCTCGGCCCGTGCAAAATGAATTACTTTCCATTTCGAGGCAGAAAGAATTCATTATTGCGTTTAGAAACCTTGTGATATGTTGTGATGTCCTTGAAACTTGTGTTGGCAATTTTCCTTCTAACCTTGCGTTAGTATGTGTTGGCAATTAAGCCAACACAAATGATCACGGCCTGAAAAGATATGGATCCTGCCTTGGGCTCTAGGAAACACCTGTGAGATGACATAATAGCCTACATTCGTGCAACTTACTGTCGATGAGCGCCACCATTTTAAAGCTAATTAACTAGCTCTTATTAACTTAGCACGCATTGAGTCGTACTTCTACATATGCAACCGGTTAGGAAATGCGAGCAAATGTAGGCATGCCTTCCAAGTTGGCACTTGGTTATCATCACATTTTCTCAAAATGGATTAGCATGCTTTTTCTCATTTTTTCTATAAATAGGCTACTAAGTAGTGAAGAAATCACACTTAGCATTTGAGCAGTTTTAACAATAGGTCATTGGTGCAGTCTTTAGCTTTAGTAAGCGAGTTTTCACATAGGCTAGGTAGTAGGAAAGTTTTAGTGTTAGTTAGAAGGTAGAAGCATTGTGTCAGTACCATGGATACTCCCATTAGGCTAACTTCTTACAAGTCATAGACAACTTTTCTGGGAGAGATTTCCACTAGGCGATTGAAGAGAATGACCAAGAATAGACACTCCTTGGTTTTGGTAGCCATAAAATGGGTTCTGGGTAGGGATTGTATAGAGTATGAGGAAAAATACCGTGTGAAAATTGATATCTGCCCGCACTTTATTGGGTCAATGTTCGACATTGGTATCCCCAGGCCTCTAATTCTAAAGTTGGTCAAGAAAATTTTTCCAAAAAAGTACCTGAATGGCCTAGGTGAGATTGTCGCTCATGCTACATATGGGGTAGGCCTACCAATAGCCAGTGACCTTTTTCGCTACATTGAGGAAGAAGCGGTTGCTATATGGTTGTCGTTTCTTAGTGGGTTCCACCTTCAAATACGTGACAAGCATCGGTAGAGGGTTACCCAGGCCTTGCACTTTCTGTTCTACAGCTATAACGTAATACCATTCTACGACATTGATTGGTATATTGACTTCAGGAACTTGGTGTTCCCTTCGCCAATGGCGGTTGTGCCAAATGATTCTGCTTCTGCTGTTGAAGAACCTGCTGATGAAGACGCGGTAGGTGTTGTCATAGAAGAAGAGGTAGATGTTGCCATATATGCATCAATTGCTGCCTCACGGGCTCTTGGATAAAATGCCTCCCTGCTCTTGGATAAAATGCCCCCCTATTTCTTTGTTTTCTGTTGTTGAATACACCACCTGCTTTACAGTTTTTCTATATAAGCCTGAAAAAGGTTATAGATATAGCATATATGAAAGAATAGCTCATATAATCATATGCTTTTGAATTATGGCTTTCCCAGCCATTTTTGCAATCTAAAAAATGAAAGAATATATATAAATTGACATATATCTTTATAAAAATCCATGGCTCTCTCTTCCATTCTGCATATCTATTGTATGGGCTCTTTCATTAGCATATGTGTTTATTATTTTTTGCACATGGGTGTATTTTTAACTGTAAAGAAATTCTGCTGCTCTACTCTCTATAATTACGGGTTGTTTCCACCGAAACACGAACCAATTTCAAAAAAGATCGGCCAACACAAAGGGAAATAAAATAACAGCATTATTCACATATGTACAAAAATAAAATTTGGCACTTAATGGAATAGCTTAAGATGAATCCTATTGACCGGAATTCCCAAGCGTTCTTGTTCCATACTTTCTAACTCAAAAGTGTTATGCTCTTTGCAGCGAATGATTTTAAAGGGGCCCTCCCATAAGCTATCAAATTTCCCATGTTGACCTGGGTTAGTAGCCCTTTTATCATATTTTAGTACTAAGTCTCTGCACTTTAGGCCTTGGTCAGAAGCCTTCTTGTCAAACCATCGCTTGACCACTTGTTGGCGGTTTGTCATGGCTATTAGGGAATTCTCCCTTTTTTCTTGTACTTCTAACAGTTCAGCAAGCCAAACCTCCATGGTGCCATTTTGTTCTATCTCAAGGGATTTCAACAGTTGAAGCATTGGAATCTCCATAGATATAAGCAACATTGCCTCTTTCCTGTATACCAACTCATAAGGCGGAGTCTTAAGGACTTGCTTAGGAGTTATGCAATTTTCCCAAAGCACCGCTCGAAGGTTTTTATGCCATTCTCTCTGGTGTTTTGAACCAATTATTTTAAGGAGTTGGACTAGGTTCTTGTTCGTTGACTCTACTAGGTTGTTTCCCTGCGGGTAATAATTTGATGATGTCTTAAGGAATATGCCATTTGTTAATGCAAAGTGACATACCTTTGCACCTAGGAAAGCTCTAGCATTATTGGAAATGATAGTCTTCAGAGGACCAAACCTTGTCACCAGCTCTTCGAGGAAATCCACTATCTCTGCCTCTGTTGCGTTTTTAAGTGGAACGGCCTCTATCCACCTTGTGAAGTAATCTGTGGCGGTCAGAATCCACTTGTTCCTAGAACTAGAAGTGAGATTAATCATCTCGATGAAGTCCAGGCCCCATTGTACAAACGGTTCATCTGCCACTATAGGTTTGAGAGGGATTACGGAATTCTTCCTTCTATCTATAGAGAACTAGCATTTTTTGCAAGATTTTACCAAAGAGTGGGAGTCGTTGAAAAGTGTGGGCCAATAGTAACCTGTGCACATGATTTTAATGGCAGTGGTCTTAGTGGAGAAGTGCCCGCCCGTAGCGCTATTGTGGAACATGTCAAGGATTCTCTTCGCTTGCTCTGTAGTAATGCATCGTAGGAGGAGACCATTGAAATTCCTTTTGAAAAGGACCCCTTCCACTAGCGCATATCCCCAATTTTGTAGCTGATAGTATCTCCTCTTTTGGGAGGAAAGTCCTTGCGGATACTTTCTTGTTTGCATAAACCTCATTCTATTTGTTAGTCAACAACCCTCAGATTCTGGCTCATTTATGAGAACAATCTCTGGTTGCTCTTCTTCAACAGGTATCTCTTTGTCCTATGCCATGTATTCACACAGTCCTCTTCCTCAAACAATTTTAGTAGGTTTGACCTCAATGTCATATTCAAGGATCTTGGTGATTCAGTTAGCTCTTTTTTCTGTGATTTCTCCCTCCATGATATATTCACACACACTGGAATGCACGACATAAAAAAATACTTTGTTGCAGGAAATTAAATGGTAGAACTTTTTAAGTCCCTTCACTATTGCAAAGGCTTGTCTTTCGATGAAATTATAATTCATCTCATATTCCTTCATGGTCCAGGAGTAGAATGCCACTGGATGTTCTCCTTTTCCTTCATTATCCTTTTGGGTTAAGATACTAGCAATACTGGACTTGCTACTGAATGCATACATTATAAAATCCTTAGATAAATCTAGATTAACCAATACTGGAGCTGTAGAAATAGCATCCTTGACTTTTTCAAAGGCTTCCCGAGCTTTGGTTGTCCACTTGAATGCTTGATCCTTTTAAGCATCAGGGTGATTGGCTTGATTATTCCTGCAAAGTTAGAAATAAACTTGCTAACAAAATTTACCTTGCCCAGGAAGGACTGGACACCTTTCTTGTTCACTGGAAGGGGAAGTTCCTTGATAGCTTTCACCCACTCGGGGTCGATTGAAACTCCTTCTTTGGATACCACGTGTCCTAACAGCTTGCCTTGCAGCACTCTGAATATGCATTTTTTTGGATTTAGGGAAACTCTAAACTCCTGGCACTTTTGAAAAACTATTTCTAAGTGGTCAAAATGATCATCCTTAGATTTAGAAAACACAGTAAGATCATCTAAATAGATTAGAATTAACTTATTGATTAGCTCGCTGAAAGCAATGTCCATCGCTCGCTACAATTTTTCCCTTGTGTTGGATAAACCAGAAGGAATTTTAGCATATGTAAATGTTCCCCACTTTGTAGTGAACGTAGTCTTGTGTTGATCCTCCTTCTTAACTCGAATCTGATTGTAACCGGAGAATCCATCCAGCAGAGAAAACATTTTTGATCCTGCTATTGTTTGTAGGATTTAATCCATAGAAGGCAGCGGATAATGATCCTTCAGGGATGCTATGTTTAGGTCTCAGAAGTCCACACACAAGCAGATATCTCCATTCTTCTTTCAAATCAGGACCAGATTGGATACCCAAGTACTATGCTTGATTGAGAAGACAATCTGCAACTCAATTAGCTTGGTTAGCTCTTGCGCCATTAGCACTTCAATTTTGGGGTTTACTGGCCTCTACTTTTGTTGGACTGATTTCTCACCTTCTGTCAGCTTGATCATGTGCTAGATGATGTCAGGATCGTATCCCTTCAGATCATCATAGGACCAGGCCACTACTCCATATTTCTCGCCGAAATTGACGAGCCTTTCTTTATCATGGTGCGGGACATCTTTCCCGACTCGAAGGTTTCTGCCATTGGAGACCCGAAGGTCTACGTAATCACTTTTGTCTGCCATGAACTTCCATCTATCATCTCTTGCACCATCACAATCAAAAAAAAAATTGAGAGTAACCAATGCTTTCAGAAGCTTGTTGGATTTGAGCTGCATGATTTTTCCTTCATAAGCCTCGGCGATCTTTGGTTGAAGTTGATTAGCGAATTCCCTCGACTGCTAGATGAATGAGGCAATATGTTCATCAATTTCAAAAACCTGCCAACTTTGATCATTGTTAGGAATTGTCGGTCAGACTATTACTTATACAGAGTTTTCATTATGTATAAGGTCAGAGGCAGGATCAAACTGAGCACCAATCACGGCCATGTGGTCTATGTCGCCATTTTGTCCTTGGGGAACCGTCTAGATGTTGAAGGATTCAAAACTCTCAACCAGGTCCCAGACTCAATGTCGATAAAATCTCATATAGACATTCCTTGCCGCGGAAATCCCCCAAACTTGGTTGACTACTAGTTCAGAATCTCCAAACACCATTAATTGTTTAATGCCCATTCACTCCACAAGGCTAAAACCTTGAACTAATCCTTCATATTCAGCTTCATTGTTCTAACAAGTGAACTGGAAGCAGAAAGACCTTATTATTTTTTCATTTTATGGGGATATTAAACATATCCCCACTCTGGTGCCTACTTTACATCTTGCTCTGGGTCAAAGTATAGCTTCCATAGCTCAGGTGCTTGGCCACTTTCGAACTCTTTGGCAACCCTCGGTAGCACTTGGTCTTCATCATAAATTACATAGGTGCCCAATCCTATAGCATGATAATTTCCGAAAGGGTCATAGTCCATATGTTCACTCAATAGAGCATCTTCTTGATCATCCCAGTCTTCGGTCACCTTTTCTTCCTCTAGTAATTCAATGCAATACATTTTTTGCTTGGTGATAGAGGTATGTGCTGCTTCAAAATTGATCAGGGCTTCATTTGCCACATGTTCAGAATGTAAAGCCTCTGATTCTATCTTTATTTTTGCGCCATGCTTGGTTCTGAGAATCAGATGTGACCAATCCAAGGACAGGTATCCTCCCACCTTTGAAATGAATTCTCAGGATAGACAAAGGTCAAACATGGGAAGAAAATCTATGATCATAGTGTCTTACGGCACTGTGATACTAGGGCAAGAAAATAGAGTTAAAGGAAGTTCCTTGATGACACCTATGGTTTCAAAAATTTTCCCATCAAGCTACATTACTCCCCTTTTCATAGGTTCATAGCCGAGTCCTAAAGCTTCGGCTATTTGTTTAGGCATAATAGTGGTGCTAGCGCCAGAACCAATCATAGCATTATGCAATAACTTCTTCCCTATAATGAGAGTTAAGAAGAAGGATTGGGGCTTCAACTTATCTCTAACTTCAATAGGGGATTCTTTTGTGTTGTTCATAAGGACTTTAGCCGGAGATAGTGGATTAACTGCCTCTGCATTGGCTAATTGTTCTATTGGCGTTGCACTGACCTCTACTTGAAGTGCCTTATGTAATAGAATTTTTTGCTTTGGGATAGCTAGGATGTCCCACAGGGACACATTAGCAGATGATTTCTTCAATTGTTCTACCACATTAAAAGGTGGCAAACTTGGAGGTTTCGGTTCCTTTTCTCTTGTTATAATAATTTCCTTTCATGGTTGAGATGGCAGCAGTGCAGTGGAAGTGCCAGGTATTTGATCAAAAGCACCTTTAAGTTGTGGGCTGGCTAGATGTGAAACAACTGACTCGATAGTAAATCTCCTCTTTGAGTGAGTGTTATATTAAGATTGCACTTGCGGTGTTTTGGATATGGACGTATCATTAGCAAACATTGTTTCTTCTTCCTCCATCCATGAGAAGAGCGTGTGATCAAGAGTGATGTCGGATTCCTATTCTAGAGACATCTCTTGCATTTTCACGGTAAGAACCGCACTCTCCATTTGTGGTGAGGCATATACATAACCTCTGTGGTCTGGCTTCGCACCTTGGCTGCATTGCTCCACCACCCTTTGTTGTAAGTTGCCATGCGGACAGTTCTGGGTCATATACGCATCATTGCAAGGGAAGCACCACAGATTGATGTCATCAATGAGGTTATTCTACCTCGTGGTTAATTCCCTACTCGAGCTTGGTGAAGCACTTGTCAGTGGAGTAGGTACCGGCACCATTTGGTTGACTGTCAGAGCTGGTGGATTAGTGCAGGAACCACCTTGGTACTGATTCTGCTGATATAAGGGTCGTCTACCTTGATAGTTCTGATAGGCAGGCTTCAGAGGCATTGATTGGTTTCACTTGAGGGTGGTTATATCATTTTCCATAGTCTGCAACATTTCTTTAAGATCTCTCATTTCATCTTTGGAAGAACCGGATGTAGAGTCGACATTTTGTGGCATTGTCACATATGTGTAAATTGACTGGGGAGTTGCAGGCACACTAGTTGATGCGACTTCTTGTGCGGGTATCAATATTTCAAGAAATATCGACATGATAGGCTGAGGAGGCAACTTTCCACAATCTATCAAATGATTCTCGACTTTGACGGCAACACCGTAAGCATCTGGTAGAGTAGCTCCTCCCAAAGACTTGATCATCATAGAAATGTCAAGATTGATGGACTTCAGATAAAATATGAATGCCAACTCAAGAGTCAGGCATATAGTAACAGGGATCCTCTGCCAATTCGTGTGGAATCAGGCATTGAAGTTTGTCATAGCCTCTTGGGGAGCTTGTTTTATGACAGATAGTTGATAATATAGCAAAGAGTGATCTCTATCATTTGAGAACCTCTCATAGAATGGATCTCTGAGCTCGTCCCAGGTGCGAATAGTGTTCGGTGATAGCGTTTGGTACCAATCTAGTGCCTTGCCTTTAAAAGACATGGCGAGAAGTCTTAGAGCTACATTCTGTGTTGTGATCCTATGCACCAGACACACATCTTCCACATCTTACAGATGTTATGTGGGTGTTCTTGAGCCATATCTGGTAAACTTGGGTATAGCTTTCATAGCTGAAACTGGGATAGCACCCTCGACAGCGGGTGTTATTGGAGCTACTAGGGGACTTCCAGCATCCCATGCCACGTAATTTTTGTTGGTGGCTAGCAAAATGGTTAGAAGAACGGGTAGCTAGAGTGGAACAGTTGCCAACTGATTTGCATCTTGCACTGTTCCTAGTGGAGGTATTAGTAAACTGGGGTTGCTTGCAGTTTGGGATCTAGTTACAGGCCAATGGCTCATACACCCTTCCAAAGCACAAATTCATTTAAGCTCAGTCCCATCGGGTGTGCTAGAAAAAGAAAAAATTGTTGATGCCAAAATTTGACAAGGTAACGGTGTCTTATGCAAAACTCAGTTTATGGGGGACCTTTTGCGCTAAACTGAGTGACCTCCGAGTTTTTAGAGAAGTTGGATTCTTCTATAATGGGGTTTTGGAAAGGGAAAAGGAAACAGATATAATAAAATAAATTCTAACTTAAGGCGATGAGCCAAGACTTAATGATAGGCACGATAAATCATAGATCTAAGGGCTCGATTGGTATTTGTAGTGTTCCAGAAAAGTAGAAACTAAAAATTAGAGCACAGACAATCCATTCATTGACATAAAACAACATTGCATACATTCCTACTACCAAGAAGAGTCATTAGACATGATCTAGATCAGAAAACTTGCATTCAATATATATAGAAGTTCTCAAATGGAATATCCAAACAATAGTAGCACAATTTACAGTTTAATCAAATAGCATGAAAGAACAGAAAGGCCGAACAATTGGCACAGTCTGAAAGTCTTTTGCAATAAAATAAAATAGTAATAAAGGCCTGCGTCTTTTCCTAAAGCCAGTGTTCCTTCAAAATTTTGGACCCTTTTCTCACAACAGAGAAAAGTATATATAGCAAAAAACTCCCATCACTTCAGAGAGCAGCAACAGAAAAGATTTTGTGATCCCTGGCAATGATGCAGAAATAAGAATATTCCCCAAGCCATTGCAACAAAAAAGATTTGAAACCAAGCATCTGGTCATTCCAAGAACATGTGCATCTCCTGCAAATGATGGTGGTGGTCCCAACAAGGTTAAACAAAGAAGTGTCACCATCCCATGTGAATAATTATGACATGCGGTAGCCAATTGTAGAATTCAATTCGCCTGATTCATCTCCTGAATACGAGATCTGTCAAATAGGCACGTGGTAGCATTTCACTACCCATGTGAACCTTTATCTCTCGCCACTGAAAACTTGTGCCAATGCTACATGTGTTGAGTGGGGCAGAGCTCTATCCAAAAGTGGAGGAAATGATCATCGGTTGGGCGCAAAAGAGACGTGTGGTAGCATTTCGCTGCTCGCGGTTGTTATTTCATCCTCTCGCTGAAATATTTGCGAAGAGTAGACACGTAGAAAGAGTGTATCATAGAAAATAATTGTGGGGCCCTCCAAATTCTTTGGGAATGAGAGCTTCATGGCACTCGAGCAGAGCCCAATGAGGAAGCAAAAAAGGAACAATAAAAAATGGCCCGCTGCTACGACACATGGAAGTATAGCAGGGATTCTCGAGATGCAAAGGAAGGGAAACCCTTGGGGTGCGCAGAGCAGACATGTGGAGGGGAAGCATACCTTGACAAAAGGCCAAGTGGATTTCCTATGATGTGCGGGCCAATACTTAGAGTAAAATACACCCAAAGGGAGCTCGTTGAATATTTATTCACAAAAGCCATAGACAAGGCAATGAACTATTTTTGTGTATGATTGCTTATCTATGGGTTTCCAGTGTGTTTTGATAGACATATACTTAGCTCACACTGTGTTTTCCAACTTCCAATCGTATTGTGCATGTATATGCTTGTTGGAAAACATCAAGTGTTTACTATCAAAGCATAATAGTAAATATGGATTGTCATGGCATTGTAACACCATGGTGATTGGAATGCCATGACAAGCCATAGAATAGGAAATGAACTATTTTTGTGTATGATTGCTTATCTATGGGTTTCTAGTGTGTTTTGGCAGACATATACTCACCTCACACTCTGTTTTCCAACTTCCAATCGTATTGTGCGTGTATATGCTTGTTGGAAAACATCGGGTGTTTACTATCAAAGCATAATAGTAAATATGGATTGTCATGGCATTGCAACACCATGGTGATTGGAATGCCATGACAAGCCATATACTAGGCAATGAATTGTTTCTGTGTATGATTTCTTATCTATGGGTTGCCACCATTGTGTTTTGGCAGACATATACCCACCTCAGACTGTGTTTTCCAACTTGGAATCCTATTGTGCATGTATATGCTTGTTGGAAAGCATCGAGTGTTTACTACCTAAGCATAATAGTAAATATGGATTGTCATGGCATTGCAACACCATGGTGATTGGAATGCCATGACAAGTTGTAGACTAGGTAATGAACTATTTCTATGTATGATTGCTTATCTATGGGTTGCCACCGTGTTTTGGCAGACATATACTCAGGTCACACTGTGTTTTCCAACTTGCAATCGTATTGTGCATGTATATGCTTGTTGGGAAACTTTGGGTGTTTACTATCAAAGCACAATAGCAAATATGGATTCTCATGGAATTGCAACACCATGGTGATTGGAATGCCATGACAAGCCATAGTCTAGGCAATGAACTATTTCTATAGTTTGTTTATGGCTTGTCATGGCATTCCAAGATGATGGTGCTGGAATGCAATGACAATCCATATTTACAATTATGCTTTGATACATTTTTTTAAAAAATCCATATTTACTATTTAGCCATGGTGTTTGAAGCCATGAGAATCCATATTGACTATTATGCTTTGATAGATTTTTTGCAAGCATGTGTAGCTTGTTCAAAAGAACCCGATTTAGGCTTTTAGCCATAGCAGCAAGGCAATGAACAGTTTTATAGAATACTTTGGTAGACATGTATGAAAATGTGGTAGCATAGTGAAATATTTCATATAATGCCTCAAAGAAATGTGGTCTCGTGGTAAAGGACTACCATGACAATCCATATTGCTAGCATTAGAAATATGGATTGTCATGGCAGTCCTTTACCATGGGACCACATTTCTTTGAGGCATTATATGAAACAGATCACTATGCTACCACATTTTTCATACATGTCTACCAAAGCATTCTATCAAACTGTTCACTGCCTTGCTACTATGGCTAAAAGCCTAAAAATATTCTTTTGAACAAGCTATGCATGCTTGTAAAAAATCTACCAAAGTATAATTGTAAGCAACAACATAGACAAGGCAGTGAAGTGTTTAATAAAATGCCTAAAAGAAATGTGGTCATGTGGTGATGGAATGCCATGACAATCCATAATGTTGCCTTGTTGCTATATGGATTGTCATGGAATTCCATCAACATGAGACCAGATTTCTTTAAGGCATTTTATGAAATTGTTCACTGCCTTGTCTATGCTACCACATTTTTCATACATGTCTACCAAAGCATTTAATCAAACAGTTGAGTGCCCTGTTGCTATGGATAAAATCCTATAATAGGTGCTTTTGAACAAGCTATGCATGCTTGCAAAAAATCTATCAAAGCATAATAGTAAATCATTGAACATAGTAAACCTATCAATGACAGCCCAAAAAATCCAATCACATTAACCCAATCAGGTACCCCTTAAAAGGCAGTTTAATTACACCCAAGCATAATGAACCTTTACAGATGGGAGTAAACCTGTTATAGAATTTTCATAATGAACCTCATATACAATTTACGAACAAACTTGCAAGCAATGAAAGAACGCAAAACAACTTCAAACAAACTTAATGGGCTTCAAAACATGTAATTGATCTATAACCTTTCATTGTGACCATATACCTTTGATGCAAAATATTATGCTTTCGACATTGGTTTAGATCCTTGTAGAAGCATGAAGATCTCATCAACAAACACCAATCATGTCTTTATGCCAAAAACCTATCCACCGAATACCTTAGAGTCACAACATCAAAATGTATTAGCCATCAGGAATAAAATGTGAATGATGAATGTGCAATGAGTACTTGTTCAATACCTCTAAATTTTTCATGAAACAACTTTGTCAAGCTTTTGCAACTATCGATACCTTTTGCACCAACACCATGTGAACAAGTAATGAGTGAACAACAAGGACTTTGACATGAGTATCAACAACCACTTTGGTTGTAGATCACCAAATGAATGAATTATCTCATTGAAACCAATCCGTGAGAACACAATGAAGCAACTCACTTTGCATGTAGTTGGCATCAGACACCTTTTGACATCAATGACAAACAACATCAGCGTAGACATGATTGAAAAATGTTGAAGTATACATAAGGCATGTGGTTTGTTTCAAGTATACAAGTAGAACACAACATTGTAACTCATACGTTTGTCAGTCACAATAACTAAGAACACTTTCGTAACACTTTTCAAGCAAGAAGATACATATTTCAAACATTTATATGAACATGTGAATACTTGAGATCTGTAAAAACCAACTGTAAACCTCGATTGTGTCTAAGAACTAGAAGATAATGCATACATGAAATGAAACAAACTCACATTGAACATGGACTCTTGATATGGTTGTTTCCATCAGTCTTTGCTTGGATAACCTTGATATTTCCTTCATATTGTTCTTCATATGGTATGGTGTGAATCTTGTTATGATAGATGAAGGTATGTTTGAGTTGTAGATAGATAATGATATGCAAGATTTAGAAATATGAATGACCTGGGTGGGTGCAACGAAGAAAGGATTGTGACACATTGATTAGATGCAAGCAAAGAATATAAATGGCTTATGAAAAGTATTTGATATGGGAGGAAAGGATATGAAAGGCTGGATATTCAAATGAATGGGATGGAAATGCTATCAATTCATCATTTTTGAGTTGTAGATAGAAAATGATATGCAAGATTTAGAAATATGAATGACCTAGGTGGATCCAAAGAAGAAAGGAATGCAACACATTGATGTGATGCAAGGAAAGTGTATAAATGGCTTATGAAATGTATTTGATATGGGAGGAAAGGATATGGAAGGATGGATATGGAAATGAATGGAATGGAAAGGCTTGGAAGTGATCATTTGTTTCATCATAGACTGGAACAATTTCCCCTTTGTTATCGGTTATGCTTTTTGTAATCATCATAGGGTCGACTGACTCGATACACACACATAATAAAGACTCATGCCCCTTTCCTCACTCTCCTTCGTACACAACAAGGTGTAGACATCCTCAAGCTTCCTGGAATGTGACAAGAAAAGAAAAGATATAAAAAGATAATGATATTGATGGAGACAACAGACAAGAGTTAAGATAAAGCACAAGTTGTCATGCATTAAATATGAAAATGATAAATATGCAAGATCATGATAATGAAAAAATGCAAATGCTAATGCATATGATAAGGACCAGCACAAAAATAGATGTAGGATGGAAAACATAGTGGGTTGTGACTCAATAAAGCCCAATGTTTTAGTATGCTAAAGATTTTATGGTTTCTTTAAATGTGTTACTCATAACAATGATAACGTAATGATAAATAAGAATTTAAATGATAATGATAAACAAGATCTTATTCCTTAGTCAAGCTAAAAACCAGAGGACATATGGATGGATAGGAATCAATGATATGGGTTAATGATAGGACATGTAAGGATACACCCTATATGGAGGATGGCGATAGATGGATCAAGATATGGAATTCTATGGGTGCAGGGAACCAATGACAAGGGAACCCAAAATGTTTGCTCTTATACAAAGGAGAAGTAGAGGACCTATGGAGGACTCCAAAGATGGCATGTCAAAGTAATAACATGCCCCCATGGTAAGAGGTATGACAAGTTATAATGACATGACATGGATATGGAAGATAAATGGACATGAAAGGAAACATGACATGGAAAACAAGTGAAATGGAGGATGGAAGACACACATGGTATAAAGCATGCATTAGATTCAATTTCTTGCTATTTTCCCCAATACTTTATGCAAGATCAAAGGAAGGTGGATGGATAAGGTGGATAGCATGGAATATAAATGAAGTAATATGATGGCTAAGTGGAAATAGGATAATCAATAATGTATCGTACGAATGGAAAAGTTTTGCCCCCAAGTGTACAAGCAAGCGTACGTGTATGGATGTCAAAGCTAGTGGATATGAATGGATGGAAATGGAAGCTCATGAAGGTGTATGGATATGAATGGAGGACTCTTTCTTTGCGAATGATAGTAGCCCACTGACTAAATATTTATTATAGACCATGGCTAACATGTTCCCAGTTAAAGACGTTGGTAGGAAAATTGGTAAAGATAATGGAATGGATAGGGGTAGGAAAAAAGGGGTTAAGGATTCATGCAAAGGATTGGATTAAAGCTATGGAATGGGGGATGAAGCTTGGATGGAAGTATGGAATGGAGTCATTATGAGGGAATGTGGGCAAGAACAACATTGGAACACACCTTGAAGGGTGGTGAACATTAAAGGATTGAGAGTGGGTTGGGATAATAAAGTTGGGCATATAAGGACGAAAAATGGATTTGGAGGATGAATAATGGAGTCTTTTGGATTAGCAAGTAGGGATGCCAATTTTGATTTTTTTATTTTGAATGCATAGATGTTTTTTCTTTCTTTGGAACCCACATTGTTTTCACTTTTGATTTTTCTTTATAGCCTTTTCATTTTTTCTTAATAGGCACCTTCCATTTTTTTGGAAGTGTTTTCTTTTGATTTTGGAGCATATTTTTCTTTTTTTTGGCATGTCTTTTTAGTGAGACATGATGATATTTAGGTTTTAGTGGATTCTTTGATTTATGCATTTCTTGTTTGTATCTCAAATGCTTAGATAGGCCATAGAGGGATTTTATGAAATGAGAGGATTTTGAAGTGGAAGGTGTTGGAATGAATTCAAGGGTATGTGCCTTTGTTTTTCTTGAAAGGGAACCTAGGTATATGCATTAGGAACATATGGGCCCATGATGGGTGGAAGGGTTCATGGATACGGTCCAACAATAGATGGTGAAGATGATGGAGGAGGTGGATGTATTGATGTAAAGGGGGGCCTCTTGTGTTTGAAAGAGATACCAACGTCTTAAGAAGGAGGTATGCAGCCAAGGTCCTAATAAATTACATGTGTTTTAATATTAGGATGTGCAGGTAAATGAACTCATGAAGGCATGTGGTATTGTACGAGAAAACCGGCTTTTATAAAGGTGGATGAAGCAAGCTTATATGTTTGTGGTTCATGAATGGGATCTTGTGAAAGTTTAGGATTATCATGAGATGTGAGGGAAATGATTATACCTTGGGGGTCTTGACTTATTGAATGGATGGAAAGCTTTTTTTAATGAATTTATACCTATGATTATGGTATAGAGTTGACATACTTCAATCATGAGATGGTATGGCGTCATGACATGGAATGGAATGATGAGATGAATTGGGATCATGAGAGGGATTATTTTGATCTTCACATAAAATGGGGATCTATTATGTTATTCTTTTGATTAAGATTTAGATCCTGAATACCCCATCCCACTACAGAAGATCATACACAGCTCTAAGCATATATATCTATTATATATTACTATGGTCTTCAAATGTATCATTGGATGTTTGATAAATGCCCAAACATGAATAATCCATATGACACTAAAATGGCTTGTTACAATGAGCACTTTATGTTTTGTGCACTATAACAATGTATTTAAGTCCACCTTCATATTGCAAGTTGGAAAACACAGTGGGTTGTAGTTTGTATATCACGCAGTGTTTTCCAACTTGCAACTATACGTAGACAATATGGTTCTCATGAAACTCTTGTGTTTTTTAGACCTTAAGAATTTCATGAAACTCACCTAAAAAATTTATTACAACTCTTCAGTGGACTAAAATTTGGGTTTCAAAATTGTGATATGATGGTAAATCAAAATGCACTAAATAATTGCAAGTTGGAAAACACAATGGGGGATGTCGGTAGATGCTTCTAAGAATCTTGCATTTTCTTTTAATGGGAAACAAGTTGATTATCCCTTTAAAAAAATCCAAGCCCATACAATTCACCTCCTCTCCATTCACTTCGGCCAATAGGAAGACCACTTGGTTGAAAAATGTCCCCTTTGCAACATCTAAATTGTTGCAAACTCATGCACTAGGAAATACAAATTGCATAGCTAGTTCAATTTCATCTTCATATGCAATAAGAGATAGTGGCAGCCTTGCGTTTCCATTGCTCAGCAATTTGGCTAGTGATTGTTGAGTTGTGGAGGAAATGGTATGGGCTTGGATTTTTTTTAAAGGGATAATCGTTACTCCTGTATGTAGATGTCCTATTTCAAGTGGGAGCTTTCCTATTTGTTTTGTATCCATTACTGCATTACACAAATTCCCTCCTCCACCAACCTCCAATTCAGCTATTGTTGTGGCATCTTAAACTTTTATCAGTTGTGCAACAACACCTTTGCCTTTTGACCTATCAATTGTGCAACAAGACCTTTGGCATTTGACCTTTATTAGTTGTGCAACAAGACCTTTCACTTTTGACCTATTAGTTGTGCAACAAAACCTTCCATTATTGTCTTCGTTTTATCAAATTCTTGTCTTTTAGATTGCAGCTCTCTCCAAACAGCATTAAGCTCCTCTTCTTTTCACCATGACAACTTCTTGTGTTTTAATTCCTTTTCTAAGCAATTAATTATAGTGTTTGGTTGTTTTGCTCCACTTTGAGCATTTCCAACTATTCTTTTTGCAGTGTGTTTACAATTAGAGTGTGCAGATGTTTCTTTTTGCAAGATCATTAGGGAACTTCTCTGCCTTTTCAGATAAGACTTCCATGCCTCCACCCAACTGATCCTCTTTTTCTGCACTTAGATTTGGTATTGCCTTTTCCTTATCATCCATTTCCAATTGTATTTGTTTCATGGAACTGCTAACTTCAAGAATGCTTTCCTTCATTTGTTCAACCCCACTTATAGCACCATCTCTCTCTTTCTTTACTTGCACAAATTCATATGCAATAGAAAACCTTTCTAGTTAATCCCCTTCTGCATTTCCATTTTCCCCTTGCACATACTACACATGCTCCTTCCTCCACTTGTCATGAGCAGGAACAACCTCTTCAGTCAATACATTATCTATCTCGTTTACTTTGGTCTACTTCTTTCCAAGTGTTTTTAGAGTAGATTCATTTTTTTCATTACACACTTTCCACTATGTCCTCGTATTTTTTTTATTACTACCATGTCATACAATTCTCATAACAAATATTTTTCAGATTCTGTTAGATTTCTTTCAGGAAAAGGGATAGAGTTTTGAATGTATTAAATACTTTCATCTACCTTTGTAGCTGCTTTTTTCCCAACTTTGAGAGTGTATTCATGATTGCATAATCCATTTGTTTCTTTTAACAAGTTATTTGCAACAAGTGTTTTTATGATTAAATAATTTGTATGTTTCTTTGAACAAGTTATTTGCAACAAGTGTATTTGTGTTTACTTAATTGATATGTTTTAGATAAGACTTTCATGTCTCGACTCAACTGATTCTCTTTTTCTACACTTACATCTAGTTTTACAACTGTGAGTGGGTTGCACTTTTCATAACACCCTGTGTTTTCCAATCTGTAGTTTTACAAAACAGGATTCATGCACTAAGAGCTTTTGTTTTCATAAATGTATTGTGATATTTACTTATTTTTTCAACAAGTGGTTGAATCAATAGTTGGAAGTAAATAACATTTTTTTCCTTGATGCCTGCAATGCTATTTGTTATTGACTTTTTTTCCCTTTTTTTTATAGTACAAGTAAAAATGTTGAACTCAAGAATTCACATCGGGCAAGTTCCCCACGACAATCAGGAAGAGAATGACAGTCCATTTAGTATAGAGAGGTTGCATTGTGCATTCAAATTCAATTGCAAGATGATGGAGGATGCCATTCGCAAGGTCGATAGATTCTCAGAGCCCACCGAACCTGTACTCCCATATTCTAAGGTCAATGTAGCTTGCAAGTTCTTGTCAAACTCCATGGACCTACTAAAAAACCGTATTCTAGTTCAAATTCTCTGTGCAAATTATGTTTGGAGACATGCGGTCAATCACGAACAACTTGATGAAGCATTGGAAAGATATGATGTTGATCAGGGTCTCTACCCCATTTTTGGCATCTTCCCACATTTGTTGCTTCAATAATCCTTGGATATGAGGTGTGTTCAAAAAATATTTACTAGCGGCCTACAACATAAGGGTGATCATTTTTTTGACCAAGCAATGTGATTGCATGGTCATGTTGTTGAGCCACACATTGAAAAGGACATACGGGAGATGTATCTTTCCCTTTGCACACTGCTTGACCACCCCGCACCAGCTCCAAAAAATGATGAAAGGGTTATTTAGTGGCTTGGCATAGGATGCCCCTGTCATTCCAATGAGGGCACAAATGTAAAGACAAAAAATGTAAAGATTGGATCTGATTAGGATGTGGAAAGGCTTGTTAAATGAAAAATAGAAACTAAAAACTTCAACTTTTATTATGTATTACTCTTTTGAAACACTACAGTTGAATGAATGATATTTTGTATTGTTGTTTATTAGTGTTTATTACTATATTTTTTTATCACTCATAGTTGAATGAATGATATTTTGTATTGATGTTTATTAGTGTTTATTACTATATTTTTTATCACTCTTTATTACTATTTATTACTGTTTAATACACGAATACTGTTTTGTAATACTGCAGATTGTAAAACACAGGGTGTTGTAAAAACAACAACCCACTCACAATTGAATGAATGATATTTTGTATTGTTGTTTATTAGTGTTTATTACTATATTTTTTTATCACTCACAGTTGAATGAATGATATTTTGTATTGTTGTTTATTAGTATTTATTACTATATTTTTTATCAATCTTTATTACTATTTATTATTGTTTAATACATGAATATTGTTTTGTAATACTACAATTTGTAAAACACGGGGTGTTGTAAAAATAGCAACCCACTCACAGTTGAATGAATGATATTTTGTATTGTTGTTTATTAGTGTTTATTATTGTATTTTTTATCACTCTTTATACTATTTATTACTATTTAATACATGAATACTATTTTGTAATACTACAAATTGTAAAAAACAGGGTGTTGTAAAAACAACAACCCACTCATAGTTGTATAACTAGATCTACTATTTTGAAACACTACTGTTGAATGAAAGATATTTTGTATTGTGTATGTCTGATGTTCTTCATATTCAAATTTCCATAAACATGAAAACTTCATTACCACATGTTTTTCCCTTTATCATTTGAAAATATTCAATACATTCAAAACTCTATCCCTTAGCATGCAAGAAATCAGACATAATCCAAAAAATATTTGTTATGAGAATTGTATGACATGGTAGTAATAAAAAAAATACGAGGACATATTAGAAAGTGTGTAATGAAAAAAAAGGAATTTGCTCAAAAAACACTTGGAAAGAAGCAAATTAAATGAGATAGATAATGTATTGACTGAAGAGGTTGTTCCTACTCGTGACAAGTGGAGGAAGAAGCATGTGCAGTATGTGCAAGGGGAAAATGGAAATGCAGAAGGGGATTAACTCGAAAGGTTTTCTATTGCATATGAATTTGTGCAAGCAAAGAAAGAGAGAGATGATACTATAAGTGGGGTTGAACAAATGAAGGCGAGCATTCTTGAAGTTAGCAGTTCAATGGAACAAATACAATTGGAAATGGATGATAAGGAAAAGGAAATACCAAATCTAAGTGTAGAAAAAGAGGATCAGTTGGGTGGAGGCATGAAAGTCTTATCTAAAAAGGAAAAGAAGTTCCCTAACGATCTTGCAAAAAGAAACAACTGCACACTCTAATCATAAACACACTACAAAAAGAATAGTTGGAAATGCTCAAAGCGGAGCAAAACAACCGAACACTATAATTAACCACTTAGAAAAGGAATTAAAACACAAGAAGAAGTTGTCATGATGAAAAGAAGAGGAGCTTAATGTTGTTCAGAGAGAGATGCAATCTAAAAGACAGGAATTTGATAAAACAAAGACAACAATGGAAGGTTTTGTTGCACAACTAATAGGTCAAAAGTGAAAGGTCTTGTTGCACAACTGATAAAGGTCAAATGTCAAAGGTGTTGTTGCACAATTGATAGGTCAAAAGTCAAAGGTGTTGTTGCACAACTGATAAAAGTTTAAGATGCCACAACAATAGGTACATTGGAGGTTGGTGGAGGAGGGAATTTGTGTAATGTGATAGTGGATATGGAACAGACAGGAAAGATCCCACTTGAAATAGGACATCTACATGTACAAGAGTAACGATTATCCCTTTAAAAAAAATCCAAGCCCATACCATTTCCTCCACAACTCAACAATCACCGGCAAAATTGTTGAGCAATGGAAATGCAAGGCTACCACTATCTCTTGTTGCATATGAAGATGAAATTGAACCAACTATGCAATTTGTATTTTCTAGTGCATAAGTTTGCAACAATTCAGATGTTGCAAAGGGAACATTTTTTAGCCAAGTGGTCTTCCTATTGGCCGAAGTGAATGGAGAGGAGGTGAATTGTATGGGATTGGATTTTGTTTAAAGGGATAATCAACTTGTTTCCCATCAAAAGGAAATGCAAGATTCTTAGAAGCATCTACCGACATCCCCCACTATGTTTTCCAACCTACATTATTCAGTGCATTTTGATTTACCATCATATCATGATTTTGAAACCACTACCGCATTACAAAAATTCCCTCCTCCACTAACCTCCAATGTAGCTATTGATGTGGCATCTCATACTTTTATAAGTTGTGCAACAACACCTCTGACTTTTTGACCTATCAAAATGCTTTGCAGGACCATTATAGGTGCGGTGAACATTTCCTACAACTATTTTCTACATTTGCAGGACCATTATAGGTAAGTTGAACTATTTTTGAACTTCAATACATTGTTTTGTTACAGTGTGCATAATAGAAAGTGGTCATTGAACAAGAATTCATAAGTGAGTGGAAACCCTCTGTGTTTTCCATCATGCAACTATTACGTGCATCTTTTGTTTGAAATGTATGACAAAATTGAAATGGAATGTTTGCTGAAAGTAAGGGTTGTCATAAAATATGAAGGTGAACTTCAAAACATTGTTTTGTTATAGTTTGCATAAAAGAAAGTGGTCATTCAACTAGAATTGACAAGCGAGTCACAACCCAGTGTGTTTTCCATCATGCAACTATTATGTACATTATGTGTTCAAAACATATGAACATATATTGAAATGGAGTGTTTTGTTGAAAGTAGGGGTTGTTAAAAAATATGAAGGTGAAGTTGAAAACATTGTTTTGTTATAGTGTGCATAACAGAAAGTGGTCAATGAACAAGAATTGAGAAGTGAGTCACAACCTAGTGTGTTTTCCATCATGCAACTATTATGTGCATTTTTTTGTTCAAAACATATGAACAGATATTGAAATGGAGTGTTTTGTTGAAAGTAATGGTTGTTATAAAATATGAAGGTGAAGTTGAAAACATTGTTTTGTTACAGTGTGCATAAGAGAAAGTGGTGATTGAACAAGAATTAAGAAGTGAGTCACAACCCAGTGTGTTTTCCATCATGCAACTGTTATGTGCATTTTGTGTTTGAAACATATGAACATATATTGAAATGGAATGTTGAAAGTAAGGGTTATCATAAAATAAGGTGAACTTCAAAACATTGTTTTGTTACATTTTGCATAAAAGAAAGCAGTCATTCAACAAGAATTGAGAAGTGAGTCACAACCCAGTGTGTTTTCCATCATGCAACTATTATGTGCAATTTGTGTTGGAAATGTATGAACAGATATTGAAATGGAATATTTGTTGAAAGTAAGGGTTGTAATGAACTTCAATACATTGTTTAACAAGAATTGAGAAGTGAGTCACAAACCAATGTGTTTTCCATTTCCCCCAACTTTTTTTTGCATTTTCTATTCACAAAACGTATGACGATATTGAAATGGAATGTTCGTTGAAAGTAAGGGTTGTTATAAAATATGAAGGTGAAATTCAAAACATTGTTTTGTTACAATCTGCATAACAAAAAGTGGTGATTGAACAAGAATTGAGAAGTGAGTCACAACCCAATGTGTTTTCCATCATGCAACTATTATGTGCATTTTTTGTTCCAAACATATGAACATATATTGAAAAGGAATGTTTGCTCAAAGTAAGGGTTGTCATAAAATTTGAAGGTGAACTTCAAAACATTGTTTTCTTACAGTCTACATAAAAGAAAGCGGTCATTCAACAAGAATTGAGAAGTGAGTCACAACCCAGTGTGTTTTCCATCATGTAACTATTATGTGCATTTTTTGTTCGAAACGTATGAACAGATATTCAAATGGAGTGTTTTCCTAAAAGTAAGGGTTGTTAAAAAGTATGAAGGTGACATTGAAAAAATTGTTTGTTATAGTGTGCATAAAAGAAAGCGCTCAATGAACAAGACTTGAGAAGTGAGTCACAACCCCGTGTGTTTTCCATCATGGAATTATTATGTACATTTTTCTATTTGAAATGTATGAACAAATACTGAAATGGAATGTTTGTTGAAAGTAAGGGTTGTTACAAAATATGAAGCTCAACTTCAATACATTGTTTTGTTACAGTCTACATAACAGAAAGTGCTCATTGCGTGTGCTTACATTTTTAAGTTTGACATAAATAATAAGACTTGAGGTGGAATTGCCCACCATTATTTGATGGCATTTGACATTTTTTATAATGAAATTTTACATGGCAACAAAAAGTGTCATGAAATCTACAAGAACATAGTCTTATATTTTTTTAATTAAGAGGGGTAAACACTTTTGACCTGGAACTATGAACCGGTGAGGTCACAAACGAGGGACCTCATCCCCATATAAATTTTCAAAAACTACACCCCAAAGGGATTAGAGCCTTGATGGAAAGATTAATAATACAACTTAACAATCTCACCATGCCACCATTGGAAAAATACCATAGTCTTCAAACATACCAAAGTAGTGTAATTCCACACCATAATTGTTCAATAATTACATGATCAAAGACCAAATGGAAAATGACTATTGTCAGCCTCTCTCATCCTCTCCTATAGTTCCTTTTATGTGCAATTGAGGAGATGGTCAGATAAAATATTATAGGCTTCTTTGGATCCTTGGCATTGATGGTGGGGTGATTCCACTTGCATGGATCCTCGTTGTTGTACGTGTAACAAGAGGATTTAGGGAAGCCTCTGCTTCGACCATTACACTTTCAAAACCTTCAGCTTGTAAGAAACCCAAATACATAAATGACTACGTTCAACAATTAATGTATGGATATAAGGAAAAGGCAACATCAAATCTAAGCACAGAGAAAGAGAATCAGTAGGGGGAGAGATGAGATTCTTATCTAAAAATGCAGACAACTTTCATCACATTTATATATACGGAATGAAATCATTTATATCTACCTATGGAGGAGAAATACAATTGGAAATGGATGAGAAGGAAAAGGAAAAATCAGACAGACCAAGAAACATCACCAATAATCAAGGCCCGATTTTATCGCTTCTTTGTCAAAAATTGAAGGAAATTGAGAAGTTGAGCTGGTGTCAAGAATCAATAAAATCAGGCCTTCAACTTATAGGTGACATTTCTTCACACCCACCACTTCCTTGTTCATCCTTTCCCTATAATGTGAAGAATGTTAACATCACATCAAATTCCTATGCATGCAACATATTCATTAAAATATGAAAATAAACATTCAAAAGCATATTTCAAAATTACCCTTTCTTTCACTTTCTTCCTCTGAAAGAACCAAGGACATTGTGTTTTCTAATATACAGTCAAAATTAGCATATTCATAAAAGAAATGAAATTTCCTAAATTAAATTACAAAGACGCTCTAAAATCTAAGCAAAAAGTGACTGCAACGGCACATAAAAGTATTCAAGATATTAAAAACTCTATCCAAGAAATGTCACAAATAAGGTCAAGGACCGATTTTTTTTGCTTCCTTGACAGAAATTGAGAAATTGGAAACCTGTTGTCCTATTACATCAATGTAGCAGGATAAGGAGTTTCCTATTTCTCAAAGATTTATGCCCAGGAAAACAATCTCCTCCCTAGGTACCCTTTCTTCTTGTTGCCCTCTCAAGGCACATTTTCCTATCCCAAATGGACACTAAGTTGCTTGCGCCCACCACTTCCTTTTCCATCCTTTCCCTCTAATTCCAGGAATGTAAATGCCACATCAAATTCAAATACATGCAACCAATTCATTCAAAATATCAAAATACACATTAAAAATCAGATTTCAATATTACACTTTCTCCTGCTTTCTTTCCCTTTCCCCTTCCAAGTACACATTTGTGGTTTCCTGTAATATGTAAAAAAGTTGCAAGTGTTACGAGACAGTTAAAGTTCCAAAATTTATTGCACCATCTATTGTAAGCAAGCATATAGTTTTTCAATCATAAGAAACAAAAATTTAAGGTGGACTTCCTTACATTCTTGGTGCATAGAAAACAAAAACTTTTGACAAGCAAATAACTGACAGGGGACAGTGTGTTTTCCAACACTGCAAATAATGTGAGCATTTTTTTTCTTGCAATCAGATGAAGATAGAGAAATGTCATTTTCATTGTTACAAATAGCATTTAATACAACTATTCATTTGAAAGTATCCATGATGAGAAAAATAGTCGACCTCAAATGATTTAAATGTCAACCTTTTTCTTTCATTTATAAGCAAGCTACCATAAACAATAAGACTTCAGGTGGCATTTCCTACTGGTATATTTCATATTAGCATAAATAGAATACACATTATAAACACAACCAAATGATTACTGTCACAGTCTACATAACAAAAAGTGGTGATTGAACAAGAATTGAGAAGTGAGTCACAACCTTGTGTGTTTCCCATCTTGCAACTGTTATGTTCATTTTGTGTTCCAAACATATGAACAGATATTGAAATGGAATGTTTGTTCAAAGTAAGGGTTGTCATAAAATATGAAGGTGAACTTTAAAACACTGTTTAGTTACAGTTTGCATAACAGAAAGTGCTCATTGAACAAAAATTCAGAAGTGAGTCACAACCCTATGTGTTTTCCATCCTACAACTATTATGTGCATTTTTTGTTCCAAACATATGACGATATTAAAATGGAATTTTTGCTAAAAGTAAGGGTTGTTGAATACATTCATACTGTCAATATAATTGTCGGTGGGGGATACATAAAAGTATCCAAAATCAACTAAGGTGTCACCAACCAATTGGATTCTCACAGTGTAAGTAACCAAAACATTTTCATTACATTCATAATGTCTATGTGTAATTGTAGGTTCAAAAATATTGGGTGTTATGAACCCTGCAGCCCAAATACTATTTCCAAACCCTTTACAAGTAACAACCCAATTGGTTACTCACCCCTCAAGTGAATTTGGATAGTCTTATATATCCTCGGCCTACAACTCCCTACAGAATGAGAAAAACTAGAACACATAGTCTTTTCCAAGAACAGTACTCATTACAATCTAAAACGCATGTCTTAATCACATCAACGCCCTTCCCTCCTGCAGTGAACGGATAGCTTCTCACACAAGGAAAAATAATGTTGGCGTAATTCGATGCGAGAGGACACCTCCTCGCTTTCCTCGCCATGACATTTCCTCCCTTTTGTTGGTTTCATCACTTTTATCATCTGTCTTGGCGGGCCCTGTGCTATGTCATCTCCTCATGTTATGTATATTTTTATGCATTTTTGTATGTACATAGGTGTGTTTTCTCGGGAGATTAGCTATGTCCATACATGGTTTTACAACATTGTGTGGGTTGAAGGTTTCATAAATCATGCACTCACATCCCACTGTGTTTTCCAACCTGCAATCATACAGAGTTTTAATCGTTGTTGGAAAACACTAGGTGTTTAAAAACAGTGCCTTTTATTGCATTCCTACAGTCTAAATAAAAAAAGATTTTCGAGATGAATATTCATACTGTTGTGTAAAATTCTAGGTTGCAAAACACTAGTTTTTCAAAATCTGCAACCCACACAATGTTTTAAAACCCTTTACAAGTGACAACCCAATCAGTTACAAACCCATCACCTCAATTCCATTGGTTTTTAATCTCCCCCACCTGCTCTCCAACCTTTCACTTTCAACCTGCAGAATGAGAAAACCCACAACACAGAGTGTTTTCCAATAACTATACTTCTTACATATTAATTGTTATGTTTCCTTCCGTTGTCGATTTTGTCACTTCTATCATCCGTCTAGTGGTCCCTACACTATGTCGTCTCTTCATGTTATGTATGTTACCATGTATGTTGTTATGTATGTTTTCATGTGTATTTTGTGTGTACATAGGTTCTTTTTGTGTAGGAGTCAAAGAAAGCTAACTCCTAGACAAAAATCACCTATGTATGTAACATGATATTGTACCCCCCATACCCCATGCCACACAGTGGACAAAAAGCATCGAGGAAAAGACCTAACGGATGACTAGTTGCGTGTCGTCAGGTGGCATTGTTAGAAAAGGACATGCGGCTGGGTGGGAAATTCAAAAAGCTAGAGAAAAATGCACCTAACATCGCCATTTTCCACATTTTCATTTTCCAGTTTGGTGGGTGGGGAAGGAGGGGGCGCAGCCGAGGAAAATGGAGTTGTAGGCGGCTGAACCAGAGTAAAAACTTTTCATTTTTTTTATGTACATAGGTGTGTTTTATCTACATTTTTTATGTGGTCGGAGAGCTAAAATTTTCCATTTGTGATATTTAATTTTGTTGTTTGGTTGGGAGCGTAGGTGACGTAAAGGATGTCAAATAAGAGAAACGCAATCGACACGTGCGGCGGCTAGCCAACAGGTATATATATCTGCCATTGTATATGCCATTTTACCATTTTGTAGGAACTATGAAGCACAGCTATTAAATGGGTTTATGTGAAGCATTGAAGAGCAGTTAAATGGGTTTTTTGAAAAGCATTGAATGACTATTGGTTAAAGAAAAAGGGTTTTCACTGATGGAAAAATAAAAGGTTTGTTTTCCTGTAGGGTTTTCATATGAAATGCATAGTTGTTTCTATTTATGTAGAATAAAAAAAATCAACTAGAAATTCTTTGCATGCACCACAATAAGCATCTCATCTATAAAAATATCATAACTTATTAATATAGAATAAATTTTGGAAGTTTAACTGACCCATACACTTGTAATTCAAGCTATGGCAGCTAGAATCACTTGTATTTAGTGCAAAAGCTTCACATCTCCTAAAGTGTCCTTCTCAATCCACCTGCCCTTGTTTTCTTCAAAAAAAATTCCTTGAATATATCAACCACTTGGAAGGAATACAAGTGTTAGCGATAGATTAAATTGGAAAATTAAAGACATTTGGTGCTACAAAAAAATCATTTTATTCCAAATTTCACCAATATACAATTTATAAGTTGTGGTGAGTGCAAAATGCCAGCTTGCACAGACAATAAACAAACATATTAAACTATACGTTGGGAATTTAATTTCCAATTTAACCTATCACTAACACTAGTAGTATATATCAGCAATTATATTTTCCATTATGCAGGAACTGTGAAGCATTGAACATTCATTCAGATATATAAAAAACTCATCTCTCCTAAAATTTGAAAGAGGTCATAACTTACAATAATCAATAAGTGCATAGAAGACAGAACAAGAAGGTTACCGCGTACCACTATCAGACTTATGTTTATATCTTGTGTCTCTCAATGAACATCTAAATGACATATCGGTATCGTAACCATTGTTCAATGATATTGTAAACTGAACCATTACTTGTACAGGGGACTGAAAAAATACAGATCATTACAAGAATAAAGGTTAACAAGTCAACAAAAGCCTTGTTGATCACCTTGATTGACCAAAAAATAACAGCTAATCTGCCAACAAAACTCACCTATGTACATACAAAAATGAATAAAACTATACACAAAAACATACATAGAAATATACATAACATGAAAAGAAGGCAGAATAGGATGTCAGTGCATAAAAGAGAATTAGTTGGATGGATACATGAGAGTCCTATTTGAAAAGGTAGACAAATTTTGTAAACAACTTATTAAAAAAAAAACATCTGCATTCTCTAATCAGAAAGACACTCTCAAAGCTGAGAACAGTATTTGGGTTGCAAGTTTCATAACACATACTATTTTCCAACATGCAAGTATATTTAGACAGCATTCTTGTAATGAAAACCTTAAAGTTTGTAGATAGTAACAATCTACTAAAGTTCGTTCACCTTCACAATTTATAGCAACTCTTACTTACAGAAAAAAAATTGAAATTCAATTTCTTCATATCATTTAAAAATAAATGCATAATATAATTTGCAGGTTGGAAAACACAATGTGGTTTTCCATTTATTTCATTTTGTACATTCAAAGTTACGTGGTTGAGAGCACAGGTGGGAATGTCTTGAAAAACTTTTGTTAATTAGGAAGTAGGAATGCAATGAAAGGCAATGTTTTATAAACACCCACTATTTTCCAACAACCATTAAAACCTTGAATGATTGCACGTTAGAAAACACCATGGGAGGTGAGTACATGATTTATGAAACCTCCAACCCACACAATATTGTAAAACCCTCTATGGACATAACTAATCTCCTGACAAAACACACCTATGTACATACAAAAACACATAAAAACATACATAACAACATACATGGAAACATACATAACATGAAGAGAAGACATAGTGTGGGACCTGCCAAATAGATGATAGAAGCGACAGAACTGACAAACAGAAGGAAACGTCATAGCGGGGAAAGTGAGGTGTCCCGTCACATCAAATTACGTCGGCATTTTTTTGCCTTGTGCAAGAAGCTATTCGTTCACTGTGGGAGGGAAGGGCGTTGATGTGATTAAGATATGCATTTTAGATTGTAACAAGTATTGTTCTTGGAAAACACTCTATGTTCTGGGTTTTCTCATTCTGCAGGTTGAAAGTGAATCATTGGAGAACAAGGGGACATTGCAGGTGGGGGGATGACCAAGCGAGTTGAGGTGAGGGGTTTCTAACCAACTGTATGTACATAGGTTTGTCAACTCAGTTTTCCCGGCTTACCAATTGGGTTGTTACGTCTAGAGGGTTTTACAACATTGTGTGGGATGTAGATTTCTTAAAACTTGAGCAATGTTTTCCAATCCCATTATATTCTTACTATCTAATTCACAAAAGGTTCTCAAGACAATCACAAAACATACCAAATTGAGGTGAGGGGGAGAGTAACAATTGGGTTGTTACTTGTAAAGGGTTTTAAAATATTATGTGGGTTGCAGATTTTGAAAAACCAGTGTTTTGCAACCTAGAATTTAACAAAATAGTATGAATGCAATTTAGACAGTACAAACAATGTGAGTATGAGTTGTCATTTTCAAAGATTTTTTTTCTGACACAGCAATTGGAGATAGAATGACATGTGTGTTTTCAGTTTGGAGAAAGAAGGGGGGAAACACTTTTTGTTTCATGTCTGCACATTGAAAGCTAATGGTTGGAGTGCATATGTAGGAGTTGGAGGAAAAAACCAATGTTTTGAAACCTAGAATTTAACAAAACAATATGAATGTAATTTAGACAGTACAAATGTAATGAAAGGCACCTTATAACAAGACTTACGCAGAATAAAAATTGCATTTCTATTTCTTAATATGATCCAAATATACATGCACAGTATGATTACTAGTTGGAAAACACAGTGAGAGGTGAGGTGACAACATGATTTACAAAACCTCCAACACACAAAATGTTGTAAAACCCTCTACACACTGAAGCCAAATACCTTATTGGCTGTCTAGAAAATAATGCCTATCACCACACTCCTACAATCTAAATAACACAAAGCTTTTCAATACATACATACTATTTTGGAAAATTCTAGGATGCAAAACACTGTGTTTTACAAAACCTGCAATCCACCTAATGTTTCAAAACCATTTAGACACCAGTATTTGAGGGACGTTTAGGCACATTTTGTCTATTGCTTTACACAGACACCTGCAACTCCATTTCCATTTTCCTCAGTTGTGCATCCCTCCCCAGCCTGTAACTCCATTTTCCTCAGCCAACAACTTCATTTTCATCGCCCGCGCCTCCTTCCTCCCCACCCACCAAACTGGAAAATGCAAATGTGGAAAATGGCGATGTTAGGTGTGTTTTGTCTAGCTTTTTTACTTTCTTGCCGAAGCCACATGTCATTTTCCAGCGACGCCACCTAACGACATGTGGTTACCCATCCGTCAAGACTTTTCCTTGATGCTTTTTTTCCACTACATCGCATGGGGAATGGGGGTATGATATCATGTTACATGCATAGGTGCTTTTCGTCTAAGATTTAGCTTCTCCCCTAACAAAATAATATACTAGTATTAAAGGTCGATTCATATAATATACCAATATTAGAGGGAACAACTGATAGGAGACAGTGTGTTTTCCAACACTTCAAATAATGAGAGCATTTTATTTAAACACAACAATGGAAGGTGTGATTTTGAAGACATTCATACTATTTTGTAGCATTCAATGTTGCAAAACCGTACGTGTTAAGAAGCAAGAAACCCACCATGAGATAGCCCTTTACATTTAAACAAGGAGATTCAAATAACTGAAACCCAACATTGTGTTTTCCAAATTGCAATTACTTTCTACACTTTTTCTTTTCAATCATGCCAAATTAAAACACAACAATGCAAGGTGTGGTTTTGAAGACATTCATACTATTTTGTAACATTCCATGTTGCAAAACCGTAGGTGTTAAGAAGCAAGAAAATGTGTTTTCCAACACTGCAAATAATGCGGGCATTTTATTTAAACGCAACAATGGAAGGTGTGATTTTGAAGACATTCATACTATTTTGTAACATTCCATGTTGCAAAACCGTAGGTGTCAAGAAGCAAGACAATGTGGTTTCCAACACTGCAAATAATGCGGGCATTTTATTTAAACACAACAATGGAAGGTGTGATTTTGAAGACATCCATACCATTTTGTAACATTCAATGTTGTAAGCAGTGAGACAAGCCTTTACATTTAAACAAGGAGATTCAAATAACTGAAACCCAACATTGTATTTTCCAAATTGCATATATTTTGTGCACTTTTTCTTTTCAATCATGTGAAATTTAAACACAACAATGGAAGGTGTGATTTTGAAGACATTCATATTGTTTTGTAACATTCCATGTTGCAAAACTGTAGGTGTCAAGAAGCAAGACAATTTGTTTTCCAACACTACAAATAATGCAGGCATTTTATTTAAACACAACAATGCAAGGTGTGATTTTGAAGACATTCATACTGTTTTGTAACATTCAATGTTGCAAGCAGTGAAACAATCCTTTACATTTAAACAAGGAGATTCAAATAACTAAAACCCAACATTGTGTTTTCCAAATTGCATATATTTTGTGCACTTTTTATTTTCAATCATGAAAAATTTAGACACAACAATGGAAAGTGTAATTTTGAAGACATTCATATTGTTTTGTAACATTCCATGTTGCAAAACCGTAGGTGTCAAGAAGCAAGATAGTGTGTTTTCCAACACTACAAATAATGCGAGCATTTTATTTAAATACAACAATAGAAGGTGTGATTTTGAAGACATTCATACCATTTTGTAACATTCAATGTTGCAAGGAGTGAGATAAGCCTTTACATTTAAACAAGGAGATTCAAATAACTGAAACCCAACATTGTGTTTTCTAAATTGCATATATTTTGTGCACTTTTTCTTTTCAATCATGCAAAATTTAAACACAATAATGGAAGGTGTGATTTTGAAGACATTCATACTATTTTGTAACATTCCATATTGCAAAACCATAGGTATCAAGAAGCAAGACAGTGTGTTTTCCAACACTACAAATAATGCGGGCATTTTATTTAAACACAACAATGGAAGGTGTGATTTTGAAGACATTCATACCATTTTGTAACATTCAATGTTGCAAGGAGTGAGACAAGCCTTTACATTTAAACAAGGAGATTCAAATAACTGAAACCCAACATTGTGTTTTCCAAATTGCATATATTTTTTGCACTTTTTCTTTTCAATCATGCAAAATTTAAACACAACAATGGAAGGTGTGATTTTGAAGACATTCATACTATTTTGTAACATTCTATGTTGCAAAACCATAGGTGTCAAGAAGCAAGACAATGTTTTTTCCAACAATGCAAATAATGCGGGCATTTTATTTAAACACAACAATGGAAGGTGTGATTTTAAAGACATTCATACCATTTTGTAACATTCAATGTTGCAAGCAGTGAGACAAGCCTTTACATTTAAACAAGGAGATTTAAATAACTGAAACCCAACATTGTGTTTTCCAAATTGCATATATTTTGTGCACTTTTTCTTTTCAATCATGCAAAATTTAACACAACAATGGAAAGAGCAAGACAGTGTGTTTTCCAACACTACAAATAATGTGGGCATTTTATTTAAACACAACAATGGAAGGTGTGATTTTGAAGATATTCATATTGTTTTGTAACATTCAATGTTGCAAGCAGTGAGACAAGACTTTACATTTAAACAAGGAGATTCAAATAACTGAAACCTAACATTGTGTTTTCCAAATTGTAATTATTTTGTGCACTTTTTCTTTTCAATCATGCAAAATTTAAACACAACAATGGAAGGTGTGATTTTGAAGACATTCATACTATTTTGTAACATTCCATGTTGCAAAACCGTACGTGTTAAGAAGCAAGAAACCCACTGTCAAACAACCCTTTACATTTAAATTGAGAGGAGACAGTGTGTTTTCCAAGACTACAAATAATGCGAGCATTTTATTTGTTCCAATCAGATGAAGAAAGTTAAATTCCATTTTGACTGTAGCAAAGAGTTGTTCAAATGAGAATGTTAATGGGAAAATAAAAGATTTTGTTTGCATCTACAGTTTTGGGCTTGGGTTTCCATTCCAAGTTCTCATTTTGAAAACCCACCGGCTCATAATTTTTTTTTCAAATCTGCAACCCACATAATGCTTTTTCAAAACCCATCTTCACAACACAAAAACCCCTTTATTTTTTCATAGTCAAATTTCAAAACCCTCAAGTAAAAAAAATTCTCAAACAATCATGTTGAAAACCCTACACGCAAACAAAACATTTCATTTTCATTTCATAGAAAACCCATTTAACAACAAACCCATCAAACCCTACACACAAACAAAACATTTTATTTTCATTTCATAGAAAACCCATTTAACAATCGTTTGTGCTTCATAGTTCATTGCTTCACAAAAACCCATTTAACAGTCGTGCTTCACAGTCCCTACAAAATAGCAAATGGCATATAAAATTGCAGATACATACCTTGTTCGGCTGCCTGCAACTCCATTTTCCTCCATTGTGCGTCCCTCCCCAACTTGCAACTCCATTTTCCTCGGTCGAACATCGTCCATCCCCATCCTGCAACTCCATTTTCCTTGGCCTATAACTCCATTTTCGTCGCCCGCACCTCCTTCCTCCCCACCCACCAAACTGGAAAATGCAAATGTGGAAAATGGTGATGGTTAGGTGTGTGTTTTTCTAGCTTTTTGACTTTCCCGCCCACCTGCCCGTCCTTTTTCAGAGACACCACCTAACAGGACGAGGCTAGCCATCCGTCAAGACTTTTCCTCGGTGTTTTTTGTCCACTGTGTGACATGAGGTATGGGGTACCATATTTCATATAATATATATGTTACATATATAGGTGCTTTTTGTCTAGGAGTTAGCTTTTTCCCAAATTACCTCATGAATTGATCAATAATACATGGTTGAATGCATTGATGGTTAATGCTCTTTCAATAATTTGATTTTAAAAATATAGTTAAACCCAAAAAAGAAAATAAAGGGTCAAACTATCTTTTTATGATTGGAATTGGTAAAGAAGCAAGACACGTTGAAAATAATTTCCCTAATACACTTATTTTAGATAAGTGGGGTACTTATCTATTAGTACCTTTCTAGGTAATTACAACAAAGAAGACAAATGGAGACTAATCACAAAATCCTTCCCTAAACTATTATAAGTGGAAAATCATACATATTAGGAAAAAGATGAATTTTTGTGTTGAGTAGTATTGGATTGTGAAAGAAGAAAAACCTTGGAAGAAGCACATAAATTCCTTTATAGAGGACACAAGTTAAGAAATAGAATTTCAAGAAAACTTATATTGGCTGGACTTTGGTGGTCAACCCCATTCAAATTTTAATAAATACTGTCACAATTATGATATTTTACAACAAACTAGAAGACCAAATGCAAGAGATGAAATGCCACTAGAACTAGTATTGGCCATGGTTCCTTTCAAAAAATGGGTGATTGATTTATAGGACATATTAATCCCCATGCCCATAAAACTAACACACATTTTATTATAATTTCAATATTAAATATTTAAATAGATGGGTAAAAATAAAACTTGAAACATAGAAAAGTATAGATAGGTTGGTTCACCTAATGGGGAAAATGGGGGTGATGAACCTATCTTCCTTTGTTTCATTAGGAAAAGATATCCTCACAAATAATTGACTTACAAACCTTAGGTGAGTCAACTCAACGAGGGAATCTATTGGTTTCCTTATGATTAAGGACGAGGGTATCATCCTGAACATCACTTTTGGGAGAAAAACTAAAAATAGTAAATCAACTCAATTATGCCCATTCAAACTTGAATCATCAATTTACAACATAATATAGATAGAAACCTCAAAGTTCTGGCAGATCTAGAAATGGTAGGAGGGTGTGTACCTGTCACCAAAATAACTTTCTAAGAGATTTTCTAGGACTCATTCGCCCATAGGTGAATGGATCTATGTGTAGAGGTTTGACTTAGCTTTCAGGATCCTCTGGTGTTAGTCTGTAGCTTCCATTTGATCCAGGTTTTAATGTTGGGCAATAAAAAATAAAGTCTATAGGTGAGATTATGTGGATTGACAACAAATATGGAAACTTTTTGCAACTTTGAATTCTTCAATCCTTCTTCAACCTATAAACTTGCACATTCACAAAGGGGAGAAAAATACTTGTTTTTGGTGGATGGGGGTTTTCCTTGGTCAAACCTTGTTTTGTAATTAAACCTTGAATTGAAATAATGAAACATGAAAGGAATTATGAATGAACAATTGCTATGTTGCAACTCACCAAACCCTTGAATAAGCCTTTGGAGGACTGAAATCTTGATCTTGATCTTGCATGAAGTGGCTTCAATGGATGTGGATCTTGATAATTGAATCTTGACTTTAATCTTTAACTTTGATCTTTGAAACCTATATCACAATGTTAGCTCCAAAAACATGCATGTGCATAAGACCTTGACATGATGCTTGATATATTGATTGCTACAATAAATCACTGATAAATATTCCATTGAATGCTCTCAATAATAATCTTTACTCTTAAGATTGATTTCCCAAATGTGCTCTTGAAAATCTCATGAAACTTCCTTAGACTTGATTTGATTAAAATAACATTGTATATATAGGTATCTATCCTTAATTTCTTGAAAATTAAACATTACAAGTTGACATTGAAATTTGAATTTGAGGACATTAAAATACCACCAAAAACATATTTTAAATTTGGTTCCAAAGGCCTAGGGAGGACCCACTTGCCTATGGGTGAATGGGTCTCAGGTCCCTATTCCTGGAACACACATTGCTTGAGGTAATTAATTATGTGTTGGCATTAATTGTTGTCGGTTTTCCCCTTTATAAAATGTAATTTATTAGGCTTGCAAATGTAAAATAGGGCTTATTAAGGCATAATTAAGTCCATTTTATTTTAGGAGACCCAAGTAGAGTGTGAAAATGTAAAGGAGTGCATTTTTCTAGACTACAAAATTAACAAAGGATTGCATCACAAATATAACAACTAGGTATATGTTTAAAAGCATTGTCATAAGATTCAAATATGTGTTAAACATTAGTAGTGATCAAGGAAAAAAATCATCAATCAAACTATTAATGAAGTCTTGGAAATTTTTATGATAAATCAAAGCAAGAGTGCACATTTTTACCCCCAAGAAAACATGGCAAGTGAATCCTTCAACAAGTCATTATAAAAATCATTAACCAAAGTTTGCAATGAGGATACATTAAATTGGGAAACAAAGATACCTATAGTGATTTGGGATTACCATGTAACTTATAAATAGTTAACAAGATATTATCCATTTTGATTAGTCTATTGACTATGCAACACTTCTATACAACATAAAGTTCCTAACATATGAATGATAATCCCTACAAAGTTAAATAAGGAAGATTCTCTTAAAGGTTGGTTATTAGAATTAGAGAAATTGAGTGATAGCCAGTTACTTGCTGCATATAATCAAACATGGAAGAAAATTAAACATAAGGCTTTGTGTGATTGTAATATAAAAATAAAATAATTTCAACTAGGAGATACTATCATATGATAGAAAGTATGAGAAACTAGGCAAACTAAAAATATGGTGACTAATACCATACCACATAAATCATAAACAACCAATTGGTGTGGTTCAACTGAAGATCTTAAATAGTTAAATTATTGAAGGATGTATTAATGTATCATGACTAAAACATTACTACGAAACAAACTAAAAATGAGAAACTAGAAGTTAGTGTATAATACATACTATAATGTTTATTAGAAACACTTAATGTAAGAAACATGTGTTAGAGTTAGCTATGGAGATACCCAATATCTAGAGACCAAATGGAAAGCACAAAGAGATCAATATGCAATGCTCAAGATTACAATGGAATTGATTATCCAACAACTGATTTACAAATGAGAATCCCTTGGTTGTATAGCCAAGATGAGACATAAGATGTCATAAGATTATGACAAGTTTCTTAATCTTATGATATGAGATAACTTATCATAACTACCTAGGAAAAGATAAAATCTAGACATGACAACTAATTATTCTAAAAAAAATCATAGGACCTATGCAAACTTAACATGTGAATATGCCCCCTAAGTCCCTAGTAAGTGAATTAACTAGGTACAAGACATTTATTCACACCAACACCCCCCTTAAGTGCAATTTAGGGAGAAGATTATCATGCAAATGACACAAAGATGGGTCCCGGATATGAGACCATGTTAGGTACCCATGTACAAATGCAAATACAATCTCTCACAAGAAAGAAAAGGAGAAAACTTAGTGGGACTGTAGACATTGAAAATATACTGATTGACATCGTGCATCTGATCCTGACTTACTAACATCGTTTCTTCCTAAATTATCCCTCGGTCTAACCGTTTAATCAAATTCCCTTATCTGATTAAATTCATCAATATTCGTCTCTTAATTAAATAAATCATTTTGTCTAATTAAGTCACTTTCTCTTGTTAATTAAATCAATTCATCTGATCTAATTATCCCTATTTAATTAAATAATCAATTTATTTTATTAAATCTCTAAAGTCTATCCATTAAATTAAATAAATTAAAACCTTATTTGATTTAATCTAACACCATCCCTTTTAATTAAATAAATCAAAATCTTTATTTAATTAGCCTCTTATCATATTCCTCTCTTATCTGATTTAAATAAATCCATAAATTTAAGTCAAATAAGTCACATCATCTAATCTCCTGTTAAATTAATTAACCTTTGAAATTAATTTAATCTAATCTCATGTCACATCCTCTAGATAATGCAAGTTGCACATGAAAATAGATTTAATTCATTTATTAAATCTCTATTTTCCTCACAAGGCATCTTTTGGAATATTCTCTCAATTTGAATTCAAAATTTCCAAGTCAACATGTACATCCAACAAGGCATTTAAAACCTCTTACATGTCCTTTGCCTTGAGCCAAGTGGCATTTATTGCATTTTCCCTTCCCTCTTACATGTCATTTCAACAAATTTGAATTTCAAATATTGGCATTTATTGGCACAAACCCCAAATCTTGCACAACCTTCATCCTCTCACATATTGACAAGTGGCATCATATCATTGGTTGAATCTTTGTCCCACATTGATCAAATTTGGACATCTCTTCAACTTATCAATCTATAAATAAAGAGCTCCTCTCCTCATTTTATCATCCACAATTTGAGTAAACTTACTATGCTCAAATACTTAGCCATTTCCATCCATCATTTGAATTCTTAGCTAGGCTTTTTGCAGATTTAGCTTGGAGTCTTCATCTTTCATCAACAAAGTGGATCAACAATCTCTTCAACATTCGAATCTTGCATCATAGGAATTGGGAAAGGGCCAATTTTCACATCAAATTGGCACCAATTCCCCCATGGGATCAAGTGTTTGCTATTTAAATTAGGATTTAATCTTTGGTTTATCAATTTCATTGTGTTCTTACTTATTTTCTTTCCTATTTTGATTTTGCAAATGGATTTTATGGGGAATCCTTCTTTTAGCTTGTAATTCCTTGTCTAACTCGTTTATTCATGTTGTTTTGCAGGTACTAGGAAAAGGGTTCTCACATTTGGTGCTAGAAGGAGGGCTTGACATCATTATTTTAAAATTTTCTTTAAAATTTCTACATTTTCTTGACACACAGGAAATTCCAACACGGGCTCATCAGCGTCGCTGTTTTAGCACCACTGGACTCATCCCGCCAAAAAGAAATTCAAATTTCAAACTCCGCTGCTGGACTCACCGATCTGCAAAAGTTTCAAAAAATCCTAAACTCTGACACTGGTAGAAACTGCGATGTTGGGCGAAACAGCGACGCAATCGTGCTCTCTGTCCCGACACAGAGCGCCACTGACTGGTAAGCAATGCTATAAGAGCACCGCTGAGGGAAAAAAATAGTGACACCTTCACGAGTTGTGACGCTGGAAGACAGTAAAAAGGGAGAAATTAATTTTAGCACGTGTTTTTGATTTATGATTTATTTATCTCCTATTTTCTGGTTTTTAACTTCTGTGTTTTTCCAGAATCTGACTGTTTTTCTTTTTTGTAGGTTGGAAATCGAAAACTAAGAAAGGAGGAACATGGTGATGATATTTTTTCCTATCAAAGTGTTTTTTAACACTCAAGTGTTTATTTAACACTTCTTCAATAATTTGTCATCTTCTTCATTCTTAGAATACTAGTTTTCATTTGGGCTTAAAAAGTACCTTTCAATTCCATTTCTTGCAAAGGTTAAAATGAACAATAGGATCAACAACTTACTAGATTTTGTTTATGGGATTAACCAATTGAACAAATGTTTATCACTTGTCTTTTTGGTGCTCTAAAATGAACTCACAATTGCTTTGAGGATATAAAAAGAACAAGTGTAGTTGTGTTTTTCGTGAGGGCTTACTTAGACTAAAGCCATTGAAAAAAGACATATGCACTTCTCTCGCGCTTTATAGTGATCTTGAGAATCAAAAGGCCTTTTTCATAACTTTGGGTTAAGATAAAGCAATCACCTCCACACTTCGATTTGGGCTTAAAATTGAACAAACTATTGTGCGAGTGTGAGTGGGGACTTCATTGCGTATATTTTCTCTTCTTGTTGCCAAACAAGGATTGATCGAGTTACGAATATTGTTCTTCATTCACTTTTTGTTTATCCTAGAGGGCCTGCCTTGGGGAAAAAGTACTCACCCAAGGGAACAACTCAACCGGTAACACTCTAAAGCCAAAAGTATTTCGAGCCAGGATATAAATGTGGATTTTGGACAAAACGCCAATATCATGCGGTTGATTCCGACAAGATGGATCCAAAAAGGGACTCTTGCCGTATGGGTCAATCTCCACGAACGGAAAGTCCTTACTAAAACCCATGTTCTAGAATTTTCCAAAATCCTTAATCTATTTTTTGGTGCAAGAACGGTCATTCTGAAGCCACCCCACACTTTTACTGTCTTCTAGTAGAAATGGAAAGCATGCCATGGGAGTTTCATGGGTGTTGATGCTTGGCTGCCCTGTATAAGTGAGTACCATGGAGGGGAGCCAGTGGGGTCAAACATCTAACCATTCGCTAGAGATAGGCGTAGCTGGACTTGTCCAAGTGGGAATCCAACAAATATTGTCTTACACATCCATAGGATTGTACTTATTCTTGGGTTACAAAATACATTGCTTGATCAAAAATATCTCAAAAACAAACACTTAACATCATCCAAATTTCAAACCCTTTTGAGGACAAATACAATTGACTCAATCCATATGTTATTGCTTTCCCTTGGGATTCACATCCTTAGAGGTTTCTAAGCATTGGATTATATCTCAATTTGTCTTCTTAAGTAAACAATAGGAAAACCCTTGCCTTAAGTTCATTAAATTTCCACATAACATATCTTGTGGGGTTTGAAGAAATTAAGACATTGGACATCTTAGTTTGAAAACCTAATTGAAGAAAGTGTTTTTGGTAAAATAAGGACATTAAGCAAAGCTAAGCAAAATGAACTTTTATATTTTTTGACGACTCCAAATCCCAAAACACAAATCATTGATTGGAAATCCGAAAATGAATGTTCAAATGAAATCATTTCTTGGTTACAAAAGTCATTAGGAAGCATTTGCATGCTCTTCAATACCTAGGTCTAAGCAAACAAAGTGTATCTTTTTAGGTTCATCTTAGGATCAAAACACATCAAAATCCTTTTCATCCATCCATCAAAACATCAAAACAAAATCCATCTCATCATCACCTTTTGGAAAAATCTTGAAAAAATCATCCTTGATACTAGGCTTTGTGGAAAAATCAAATCATTAAGACAAAATCCTTGAGAACATTTATCAAAACACCTTTGGCTAGGCATGTGTAGATGCATCCTTTTGCATATACTTAATCAAAGTTATCAAAATCATCTTGTCTAGCTTAGTATATATAGATGAATCCTTCTCCATATGCTTAGTGAAACAATCACTTTGTTTGAATAGGTGTGGGTAGATGCATCCTTCTCCTCACACATATTCAAATTATCATCCTTTGAACAAAGCTATCCCTCATATCATCATCCAACATCTTAGGATCTTTTTGTTCAAAATCCAAATCAAAAGCAAATCAAAATCAAGGACAAAATCTCAAATCTCAAAATCCAAAATCAAAATCAAAATCCATGAGTCCTAAAAGCCTAGTGTCTCATTCAAGATTTATCAAAAGCCAAAACATCCATATCATCATCATATCATCATCACATTTGATCCTAAAGGCATCCTAAAACTTTATACTTTGGGACATAAAATAATGATTGATCCAAAGAATCAAGAGATTCATCTCTCATATTCTCAAAGATTGATCTTTGTTTTATGGTTCAAATGAGATCTCAATACAAGAAGAGTATGGAAGCCAATAAAGAAACACCGACTTCAAGTGATCTTAGCCAAACCAATGCAGAAATGAATCCAGCGGAATCAAGCAATCCATTAACCCTCTCATCATTGCAAAATCCCCAAGAAGAAAATCAAGGAGAGGACCTCACTTTCGGAATGTCTCGCGAGGAAATGACAGAAATGCTCCAAAATCCGGACAACCATAGAATCATCAACATCATGATGAGACTTAACCCTTCATTATATATGCTTGAACTAGCAAAAAAAGTGACCAAGTTGCCTTTAGATTTTGATGTAAGTACTATCATGGACACATCATTTCCTCCAATCTCATCCACCATACCCATCTCATCTACACCTCCGTCCCAAAACATCACGCAAAACATTCCACAAATCACAACATCATTTGCTCCAACCCAACCAAATGTCAACAAGGGAAACACATTCCTCAATGCTCTTCAATAACATCCCCTTGTTACTAATCAAAACATGGACGCAAACATCACCTTGGAACAAAACATACCCGAAAACCCATTACACAAAAATGCTCCTCTCACATTCCATCATGATCCATCATCATCATTCTTTCACGCAACTCCTCAAACACCTCTTCTCACAAATTCACAAGAAGAGAGAGATACGTTCAGACTAGGGGGCTTATTTGACACAACAAAATTTTCACAACAACTCACGCCCCTCACCTTTCCACCTCTTCCACCATTGCCATTATCATCCACACTGCTCCTCAGTTTAGGGCTTCCTCCCCTACCAAGTATCAATCAAACCTATATCCCAACCATCAATCAAAGCATTGCACCAAAGATGCAAAATTTGTCATTGATATCGCAACAACAAACGACAAACACACAAGCAATGGCAACATCATCAAATGCACCCCTAACATCACAAAGCATGGTCTCTCAAGGACCAATCACATCAATACCATTATCCAACACCCAAAACATCAACACAACATCATCATCTACCACCATTCCAAATCCACCACCACCTCCACCACCACCAACGTTCACCACATCAAGCCAATACGATGCAGCATTACAAGCTGCTTTTCAAAGAGAATACCAACAAGTTCAGAAACAAAAAGTCGTGCAACAAGTTGCTCAAGCTGCATAAGCTGCTCAAGCCGCATAAGCCACCCAAGCCGCACAAGCTGCATTACAAGCGCAACAAGCGCAACAAGCCCAAGCTTTATTGCAACAATAACAACAACAAGTCGCCCAAGCCGCACAAGCATTGCAAGCACAAAGGGTTGCTCAAGCATAACTTTTATTGTAGCAACAAGCAGCACAAGCACAAGCACAGCAAGCACAACTTCTTGCACAAGCAGCGCAAGTTCAAGCATATCAACAAACACTAAAGCAATACCAAGAGCAGCAAGAAGCAGCAGAATTGGCAGCCCAACAACAAGCACAACAACAAGCGTTGTTGGAACAACAGCAAGTGCAACAACAAGCACAAATCCTAGCGCAACAACAACAAGTGTTGTTGGAACAACAGCAAGTGCAACAACAAGCACAAATCCTAGCGCAACAACAACAAGATCAACAACAAGCATTATTCATACAAAAGCAAGTAGAAGCCTACTTCGCCTGCCAGAACATATCGATACCATTGAACAATGCACCAACCAATCCACCAATCCAACCCACGATTCAAACACCCCAAAATACTTTCATCCCACCCCCTGATCCCCAGAGTGATGTGATGACACAACTCAGGTTGCTCTCACAACAAGTGCTCGACCTTCAATCGGGACAGACAACCAAAACGCCAACCAACTTGTGTCCCTGTCCATTTGATAGGAGCCTAGACATGAAACCATTCCCCAAGGGATTTGAAATCCCCAAATTTGACAAGTATCGAGGGATGGGAAACCCTGAAGATCACATTAGGGAATTCCAGGTTCATTGTATGGAGGTCGCATATGACGATACTTATCTAATGCGGCTATTCCCTAGGAGCTTGGCAGGTCCCGCTATAGAATGGTTCTCTCGCTTACCTTCAGGAATTAGAACATTCGAAGAAATTAGAGACGCATTCATTAGGAATTACGCATGTAACATTGCAATGGATGTTAGTCTCGAAGAACTATCGGCTCTGAAACAAGGAAAGAATGAGTCTTTCGCCTCATTCCTTCAACGATGGTGATCCAAGGCCAATCGGAGCAAGTGGACCATGCCAGAAGAAGAACAAGTCTGCACAATCATCGCCAACCTTGAAAGTTGCTTAGCATTCCACCTCAAGGTTTAGGGTATCACTACATATGAACAATTGATCTCCAAGGTGCTCAGCATCGAAAGAGCCCTTGCAACCCAACCCGCCGAATCAACGTCATATCACGAACAGCAAAACAATCGCCCACCATCAAATTACAATGATAAACCTTGAACATGGGCAAGAAACAAGAATGTTACTAATGATGGTGTCGTTGATGCCAAGGTGGTCATTAGCGGTCCATGCCAACATACACCCACCCCGCAAATCCAAAATCAATGCCAAAACACTCATCACACCACATACCAAGCCAACAACAACCCTACCATCAATAACCTCAATGATCAAAGAGGACCACCCCAATGCAAAAGTTATCCAAAATGCAAATACGCCATTTTGGGGGAACCATTGGAGGACATAATGAAAAAATTGATTGATGAAAAACTTATCAAACCTCCTATATTCGAGAATTACCAAGAACCCGATGTCAAACCTCCTTGGTACAACGAGAATCAACTTTGCGAATTTCAAAAAATCAAAGGTCACACCACAAACATTTGCATGAGACTCAAAAATATCATCCAAGATCTTATCGACAAGAAAATCATAAATGTGGAACAACCCACAGGAAATCAGGATCTTAAAATCTACACGAACCCAATGCCAAATCATGGCAACAAAGGGAATAAAAATGATAAAGGGAAGGGTAGTGTAAATCATGTGTACGAAATAGTCGTTGCCTCCCTAAATGAAGACTGCATGGTCATCACCATCAAAGGTTCCCATTCCGAAGATTGTGGAGTCACCACATGAGGTGGCAAAGTCACCATTGCAGGATCATCCCAACCAAATAGAATCCCTTCATCTAGAGCAGTTCTGCATAGTTACAATGTTGTAGAACAACTCAAGAGAACGCCAGCACACATCTCCATCATGGAGTTGTTAAAAATCTCATCCGGGCATAAAAATATTCTCGAGGAAGCATTAGCCTCATCCACTATCCCCGCAGATCTCGATGTGGACCAATTCCAAGCTATGGTCAGAAATATCATAACACCTAATCTCCTCACATTCTCTGACCAAGATTTCCCTGCCCAACCATCTCACAACCATGCACTTCATTTGGAATCCATTGTCAACAAGAGCAAAATCAAAAGGGTCTTGGTGGATGGAGGTGTAGGTTTGAACATTTGTTCTCTTAGCCTCATCAAGCAGTTGAAAATATCAGAAGATTCCATCGACAAAGAAAAGGGCATCACAATCAGAGCATACGATGACCAAGAAAGAGTGTCTCAGGGCACAATTAAACTCCCTATTCAAATAGGGCCAATGCTCATGGAAACCACCTGTCAGGTCTTGGACCTCAAATTGCCATATAATATCCTCCTAGGATACCCATGGATCCATGCAATGAAAGTCATAGCATCAACCTTCCACCAATGTGTGAAATTTACACATAATGGACAAGAGGTTACCATCCACAGAGATCCCGAACCATTTTCATATTGCAAAAATCTTGAAGCTAAGTATTACAAAATCCCCCAAGTGCCAAAAAAATTATGAGGGCCCATCCACATCATATATCGACCCCACCACTCTCAAGTCCACTTCTATGACAGAGACACCCGCCATCCCCACCATCTCCGATATCAAGCTCATCATCTAGGAGGACAGTTGTGGAAGCTACAAACTCCCTAACAATGCTTTTGTGATAGGAGAGTTACCACAATCTCCTAGATCACGGGGACGCCCACAAGAAAATCAAGCTTCCACATCACAAACCTATCCTGAAAACTACCCCAAATTCACAAGATGGGGAGACCTTGGCCATGAGGTTATTGAAGTAGATCCATCTCATATGTTGTATCAAGATGACAAACCGGTAGCTAATTTACCAATGGATGAAAGAAGTAAGGGCCTACACATGATGCTTACAATGGGCTACGATAGAAATCAATGATTGGGACAAAATGACAATGGGCTCATAATACCTATCATGCTAGAGACACGACCCATAACAAATCTTGGTCTTGGATGTACCCCTTTGAGAATAACCATACCTGGCCGAAGTCCTCTGATTAGAACAGCTAATGTCTCTCCTCAGCCAGTACTAGTACAAGTACACTCACCAATAGTCACAGGTAGGGACACACATAATTTCATAAATGAGCCCTATATTAGTAGCGAGGATGAAGATACTTTGACCAATCTACCTAGGTTATTCGAAGATACCACCTTGTGTATGATTAGCACCATCTCCTTTGAACTAGACCATCCAAATCATGAGATCTGCTTAGTCTTACCCCAACTGATCAACTATGACCAACGAGGACCACTAGTTCTCAATACATTCAAAAATGATGAAGCGCTCTCAGAATTCATGGGATTGAGGGATAACATTCAAGATGGAGATCACAAGGTAGGATTTATAATGGAGTTGGACACACATGCCTATTATGGGGAAACAATTGAATCCTTTAGTCGCAAAAGTGAGAAACTAAGAATCATATCCAAGTCCTTGAGTGAAAACCACACCGTGGCAATCTTTGACAAGAAAATAGTAAAAATAAAGGACATATCCAATGGTGAAAACCTCTTTGAGGTGCCCAAGGATGAAGGATTCAATCTTCCCTTAAGAGCTATTCACCAGGAGAAATCAGCAGTCTTGGTTGAAAAGTGCAATCCAGTCAACATAGGAACAGAGGAGACCATGCATATCACATTCTATGCGGAATCACTATTAACAGAAGAGCAAGAACTCTTACCAGCATTCCTAAAAGAAATAAAAATAAACTTTGCATGGAGTTATGCTGATATGCCAGGGCTAGATCCAGAGACAGTGGTTCATCATTTAGCAGTGTATCCAAAAGCAAAACTAGTCAAACAAAAGCTTCTAAAGATGCATCCTCAAATAGCCTTATTGGTCAAAATGGAGCTCAAAAAGTTATTAGATGTAGGATTTATCCAACCAATTGACTATCCAGAATGGGTATCAAATTTGGTACCCGTTTCAAAACCTGACGGAGCCATCAGAATCTGTACGAACTTCAGAGATTTGAACAAAGCATGTCCCAAGGATGATTTCCCGCTTCCCAGCATCAACATGATAGTAGACATGACAGCAGGGCATGAGATGCTATCACTAATGGACGGATTTTTAGGATACAACCAGATCATGATAGCAAAAGAAGATCAACATAAGACGACTTTCACTTGTCCATGGGGGACCTATTGCTAGAACATGATGCCATTCGGCCTAAAGAACGTAGGAGCAACCTATCAAAGGGCCATGACATTAATATTCCATGACATGATCCACAAAATAGTCGACGACATCCTAGCTAAGTCAAGAAAGAGACAAGATCATATAGCAACCCTAAGTGCTATCTTTGACAAACTGGAGGAATACAAAGTCAGACTAAATCCCAAGAAGTGTGTCTTCGGTGTACAATTAGGTAAACTACTAGGATACATAGTCTCCATGAGGGGTATCGAGGTGGATCTAGAAAAAGTAAAAGCAATCCTCGAGATGGAAGCACCAAAGACATTAAAACAACTGAGAGGCCTCCAAGGCCGACTTCAATCCATCCAACGATTTATAGCACAACTGGCAGACAAGCAGAATCCATATTCTCACCTACTCCACAAGGGGGTAGCATACAAATGGGATACAAAGTGTGAAGAGGCATTTAACAAAATCAAGGAATACCTACTGACACCACCAGTGTTAATGCCACCTATCCCGAGAAAGCCATTGATCTTATATGTGTTAGCAACAGGAGCAGCCCTTGGAGCTCTTCTTGCTCAACATGATGAAAATGAAACAGAGAGGGCTATCTACTATATCAGCAGAACAATGGTGGGTCATGAGCTAAACTACTCATTCATCGAGAAAGCTTTCCTCGCCGTAGTGTTTGCATCCCAAAAATTTAGACATTACATGTTGGCACACAAGATAAAGCTCATTGAAAAAATTGATCCCCTCAAGTATCTCCTATCAAAGGCAATGCTCACAGGCAGAATGGAAAAATGGGTAATGATATTATCAGAGTATGACATCGAGTATGTAGTGCAGAAAGCCATTAAGGGACAAGTTATTGCAGATCAACTAGCAGAAGCACCCATTTATTCTAAGAACCCTCTTGTCTCAGAATTCCCAAATGAATCCATCTTTAACCTCAATGTAACTGACCATTGGAAACTATACTTTGATGGTTCATACACACAACATGGATCAGGAGTTGGTATCTTCTTCATCACCCCACAAGGGGACTGCATACCGAATTCAAACAAACTAGCATTTCCTTGCACAAACAACATAGCAGAATACGAGGCTTTGACTATAGGCCTCAGGATAGCAGTGCAATGGAATATCATAGCTCTCAAAGTCTATGGAGACTCTCAGTTGATCATAAATCAGGTCAATAATGAATATCAGACTAAGGATGACAAGCTCACTCCATACAAGAAATTGGTGGAGACACTAAAAGAATCTTTCATTGACATAACATTTGAGAAGATTCCAAGAACCAACAATAGAACAGTAGACGCCATGGCTACAATTGGGTCTCTATTAGACATCCCTCATAATGTGCTGAAATATGAATTTCTGATTGAGCAGCTTCTTGTTCCCGCATTCGAGGTACCAGAATCAGAATTCGTATGCAAAATCGTTGGTCCCAGCGATCCTTGGTACCATGACATCTACACATATCTTCACATAGGAGTCATACCCGCTGACCTACCATCGAACCTAAAATGAACCTTTATCAAAAAAGCATCTAGATTTGTGATCCTAGGTGATACCTTATACCATAGAAGTATAGAAGGTACCTTGCTACGCTGTCTAAATGTTGAGGAGGCATTAACCGCTCTAACCACTTGGTTCATAATGGTATCTATGGCTCACACTCGAGTGGAATGACCATCGCCAAGAAACTATTGAGGCTGGGGTATTACTGGCCCACAATGGAAAGAGAAGCACATGATCATGCTAAAAGGTGTTTACAATGTCAACAGCATGGGGATCTCATCCATGCTCTAGCTCAAGAGCTTCACTCGATCGTCACACCATGGCCCTTCTCACAATGGGGACTCGATCTCATTGGAAAAATCACACCCACCTCATCCAATGGCCATAAATTCATCATAACTGCAACTGAGTACTTCACAAAGTGGGTGGAAGCCATACCCATGACGTATATCACTTTGGGAAGCGGATCTCAAAATTCATCCTAAACTATCTCATCTGCGTTCTTGTTCCACAAGCCATTATCTCAGATAATGGGACACCCTTCAAGAATCGGAGGTTCGCAACTTGTGCGAGAAATTCAAAATCGGCATCACTTCACCCACAGGTACTATCCCCAAGGCAGCAGCCAAGCAGCGGTATGAACAAAACTATCCTCAAAATCCTTAAAACTGATCATTGGCAGTGCGTGGTGGCATGCATAACTTAATCGCCCTCCTAGGCTTATCGAACCAACATCGCACACCCGCGGTTCACCCATTCTCCTTGGTCCTCACAATTAGAAGCTATCCTCCCAATTGAGATCGAGCTCCCATCCCTCAGAATATCATTGCAAAACCTCATCACTGATGAAGACTATCGGGTATCAAGACTAAATGAGCTGGAGTTACTGGATGAGAAATGCATAGATGCTCTAAATCATCTACAAGTCTATCAGAATAGACTCAAAAGCGAACTACAACAAAAATCAGAAGTAGGACATTCCAAGTTGGAGAACTAGTCTTAAAAGAGAATCAGAAGAATGTCCCAAACCCAAGCAGCAAAGGAAAGTTCAAACCTAATTGGTTAGGACCTTTCATCATCACAACAAGTTATAAATCAAGGGCATATTAGCTATCAACACCTGAAGCGGAACCTCTGCAGGAGCCCATGAATAGCTCCCATCTCAAAAAGTTTTATGCCTAAATCTTCCAGGGTATAAAATTAAAAATCCAAAAAAAAATCAGAAAATTCCTAAAAAAATGGTTACTTAGGCAAAAACCTGGCAAACAGGCGTCTTGGTAACAAGCCAAAAAATCAAAAAAAGAAAAAAATCAAAAAAAATCAAAAAAAGGATCAAAAAAATTGTCCTCTAGTGAAAACCACTTTGGTGGCACTTTGGGCAAGTACCTTGGTGAAAACCTGGCAAACAGGAGCCTTGTGTAAATAAGCACTTTCCATCCACCAGGACCTTTATGGCTTTATTTGCATCATTCATTCAATTCGCTTCCATCATCCATCGCATTCAGGTCTCCATCCATCACACATTCACTCGCATCTGCACCATAGCTTGGTCCTGTGATTGTATCATGATCCCTCCTAGTACTAATCAGCCCATCCTCAAGGTTAGTTTGTCCTGCCTTTATCAGAGTAGTCTATTGCATCACACTGGGGGCATGTTCTTATTGGATCGGATTCGTGTGTGATCTTAAGGTCCTCAAATCAAAAAATCAAAAAACATTCAAATCATATTAGAAAATCCAAAAACATTCAAAATATATCAAAAGCCAAAAGTAGGGTCGTCTTGTCGAACTACGTCATCTCTGAGCTTGAACGTAGGCAAGGTTGATCTTTGATCATCCCCCGAGACATTTAGGTCAGTCCTATAGGAGTGTCATAATAAACTGACAATTCATCATGTATATCTTCATCTGTAAATTGGTCAAGTCGTCAGTCAAACTACGTGGTCTCTGCGTATATAACGTAGGCAAGGCTCATCTATTGATCAGTCCTCGAGACCCCTAGGATAGGTCTTTAGGTTAGTCTCTTGGTCAAAATCTCAGAAAATCCCAAAAACATCAAAAAATCAAAAAATCAAAACATTTGCAAAATCTCAAAAAAAATACCAAAAACAGCCTCAAAACATTGCAAAACTCCAAAAACATCCAAATATTTGAAAAAATCCACCCGCCTCATCTCGCTTGCACCCGCAATAACACCACTCATAATAAATTGATCGTCATTATCAACCTTTGGTGAAACAGTCAGAAACAAGTGTAGCAGGTTTAAAAGTGAAAACTCAAAAATGTCAAGTCTAAAGTCTAAGTCAGTGCGTAAGCAAGTTGGTTATCTCTTCGTATTGGTAACTAATCATCCAGTTGGTCCCATATCAATCATCCCTTATAAACGAAATGACGTGCTTCCATCCACTAACATGTCCTAGGATGAATCCTTCCTACAATGGGCATTATCTTTTGGCAATAAGTTTCGGTTATCATCTTAGAAAACATATCCTTTTTTCCGTTAGTAGTATTGAAGAGCATCAGTTTGTTTGTTTACTTGGTCTTTTATCTTTTGACTTATCTTATTTTGCGCTCATTCCAAGGACGTCTCGATGATATCCCAAAACAGTGGATTTAGAGAAATAGGAATGGGGCAACGATCTTTATCTTTTGTCTGCTGTGCTTGTTGGATGTTCTTGCAATATAACCTCGACGAATACTTGCTTTGTTAGGTATGTATGGAAGAGGTCTAGGGAAACTTGTTGACTATTACAAGGATAGGTTTATCTTTCCGTGTTTTGGTCTGAGGTGTCTGAAACTTCTGAAGTACATCCTAGCAAGGTTTCCGTATGTCAGGTGTGAACAAGGATACTCCTATCTAATTTTTGAGTCAAAGTCCATCGCACTAGGTACAACGCCATCCTAGTTTTATATACCTTGATGCATCGTACCACATGTGTTATCAAACATAAGAAAATTTGGCCCTTTGAATTTATCCCAATTCCTCGGCAAGTAATCATCATTATCATCATCATCATCATCATCATTTGCATTTGTGTCATCTTGCATCTTGTTGAAATGACTTCTTCTTTTCTTACTAACCGCACTAACAAGGTACTATGATAGTTGATCATCATCACCATCATCATCATCGATCCTGCATCCACAAATCATTGGCACATCGCATAAGCATATCATATAGAAATCATTAGCACATCCCATAAACATATCATATAGGAAACACATGCATTGCATTTTAATCATCATATAAATAGGTTATCATAAACATTTTTCATAGATAGGTGCATACATGTCATCGCATTTCACCCATTGCATTGCATCGTGTAGCATTCATTTGCATCTCATAACCATTTCATATTACCATCTAAAATCATCACATAGCATCTATAAAAGCATTCCATAATCATTTTTGCATAATCATAAGCAAATAGGCATATAAGTATTTAATTCATTACACATCAGCATATCACTTTGCATATCACGACCATCGCATCATATTACATCCATTCATAAATTATCTCATAATTAAGTATTATTACACATTATTGCACATCATGGCATCGCATACATCATTAGAAATAAATGCATCCATAGGAACATCACTACAAAGCATATAGAAATAAACCATCCATGCATAAATAAAAGTACACGGTACATCTCATCAAAATTGGCTCATATATCATATCATCAATGTCACTATCATAGTACAAAAGAATAATAATCGAATCACTATACATATATGTCAATCAGTACAAAATGCCCATCGGGCTATCAAAAACCAGCCCATAAGGCACAAAAAGGTACATCATAATATCTCGATCAAGCCCGATCTCCATGGATGCTGCCCTCACCCCTGTCACCGTGACCCTCTGGTGGTCTCTGACTGGCCCGCTCTGAGTACTCTAGGACCCAATCTGCTCTAGGTACATGGTTGTGGTAGGCCCGGCGATAATACTCTATCTCTCATATAGCATCTCTATAGGATCGAACTGGCATGGTACCCTAAGACGAGGAGGCTATCATACTCTCAATCTGCTACCTACGGCCTAGCTCTGTCGCTGCCTGTAGCTCTACAGCCTGTCTCTGCTGCATAGCTTGATCCCTCTCTGCTCTAAGCCGCTCTCTGTCAGCTCGTGCCTGGTCCCTCTCGGCCGTCACTACCTGAACCTATTCCTATAGCTGTAAAATCAGTGCATCCTGTGTGTCTGCCTACCCTACTAGCTGTGCCCATGGTTGTGCGTGAACCTGACCCTCACCCTCAGCTCGTGGTGGTGGGACTGGCGGATCCTGATGATGGTCCTGCATGGGAACATCCTCATGACCTGGTGGAACTGGGGGCACCCCTGGTGGATCCTATCGGATCTCGATCCTCGGTCCTCGCCCTCGTGCTCGTCCTCTACCTCTGCCTCTGCCTCTGACCCTGTACACCTCTGGATCCTCACCTGGAATGGTCAACTGGAGGGGAGGTCTGAACCAATCTCTGTAGGCCTGTGTAGTCCCTGGGTCTGCCAAGCCCTGATTGTAAGCCCAAGATCGGACCACCAAGTGCCAAAAATTGTCAACTACCTCCACGATAGGAATACCAGGCCCTCATGACACCTATATCAGGCTGTGTGCAAAGATGGCTACATAACCATCATCTGGCTGATCCTGCAGCTCTCCAAACTGATGTTGTATGCACCCGGGTAGATATCGCTCAATCATGGTGTGCTCCCAACCCTACATGTATTGATCCTGATGACAGTAGAAGAGCTGATCTGCATTGTCAGCCCATCCAGGCTGACCGAGGTATGGTCTCCAAGTGAACACAAGCATCTCGTCTATGACCCGCCTCCAGTAGGGGATCCTGTGCTCTCTAGTGTGTGTAAAGGACACACCACCTCTGTATCGTGTCACAAGGGCATCCTCTACCCCCATCAGAACCAGAACGACCTGTGGACGTAGCACAAAAATGTGCTCCCACGCCAAAACATGAAGCAAAGTCACTCCAGCCCCCAACGCTCTGCCATCCACGTATGCGTACTCATGGAGATCCTTGTAAAGTGAAGCCAGAAGGACGGGCCCCCATGTGAATCGAACTGGCCTATCCCAGACCATCCTCTCCCAGCAGTATCCCCAGCCTAGACTGAAATACCGCCCTCATCTGTCTGGGGCAACCAAACCTAAAATAATCACCGCAACGGCCCAGCGAAAGGGAGGTGCTATAACTATGTATCTCTCTAGCTCGATCTGCCCCTCGCAGTAAATTATATCTCGTGTGGCGAGGACTCGGGTGTAATAATCGCGTCCCTCCTCCATATCATAGATCACCCGGCGGCCATGAATAGGCAATTGTAGTATGCACCAAACGTCCTCCAATGTGATGGTCGCCTCACCAATGGGAAGATGAAACGATGACGTCTCGCTGTGCCACCTCTCTGCCAGCGCTAATAGCATCCCGAGGCGTGTGCGCGCGGGCACTGCATATGCAATATGCCATAGTCCTACAACTCCCAGCCGATCCTAGTCTTTGTTGCTAAAGTCTCGTAGGACGCTCGCCAAATCTCGCAATCGGTGCTCTCGAGAATAAAGCTCCCTAGGCCCGTCCTACATCAAAGAAAGTTAGCATGTTAAAAAATTTGAAAAAATCCTAGCGTAACGCTCCAAACTCGTTTCCAGTGGCACAGTTTATGAAGGTGTCGCAGTTTGAGTTTTCTCAAACTCTAACGCTGGACCCGAAATTTGGCCAAAAGGCGCCGTCGTGGCGCACTTTGACCCCCAATGTCACAATTTTTGTGAAAAGGGCGTTGCCACCGCGCACCTTTCCCAAATCGGCCCACCAAGTCCAAGTTGAGCTCGATCCCAGCGGCAGAGTTTTTAAAACTCCAAACTGCACTGCTACGGTGCAAAAAGACTAAAAGTGGTGCACTTTAAACACGAAGCGGCGCTATAATAGCACCATTGGAGGCGAGCTCATCTTTAAGCACGTAATAAATGCATTAAAATAAAAAAAATGAGGTTTCAGTTAGGATCACATACCGAGGCACCGAAGGTGGCCACTGGTAGGTCCGAACTCAGTCCAAAATGTGCGGGGGAAGCGGCCATTGCGCCATATCGTTAGGAGGTCAGAGCTCGAATCTCAAGGTTTGCTAGCAGAGGTGTGTGAAAATGACTTGAAAGTGACCCCTCGAGCCCCTTTTAAGCCTAAAAATTAGGGTTTTTTTGACCCTCTAGGACTGTCCTGCTAGGGTTCGGTCCCCCAAATCTATTTTCGTCCGTTTGAGGCTTGTTTATCATCATTTTATTGTGTTTAGGCATGTTTTTAGCCTCCCAGACCCCTTCCAGACCTGTCGGGCACTTTGTCACCTTTTTTCGCGAGATCACCCAAAAAATTAAAATTTTCGTCCGATCTCTTGAGGGGGCATTATAATGGCATGTTTTCTCTCGCCATGCAGCAGTAGGGAAATTTTTTAAATATCAAAAAAAATTGGCTTTGATTGAGATCGTTTATTCTTTGAACCAACGCAATGAGTGCATTGCTTCAAAGAGGGGCAAAATGTAGACATCGAAAATATACTGATTGACATTGTGCATTTGATCCTAACTTACTTACATCATTTCTTCCTAAATTATCCCTCAGTCTAACTGTTTAATCAAATTCCCTTATCTGATTAAATTCATCAATATTCGTCTCTTAATTAAATAAATCATTTTGTCTAATTAAGTCACTTTCTCTTGTTAATTAAATCAATCCATCTGATCTAATTATCCCCATTTAATTAAATAATCAATTTATTTGATTAAATCTCTAAAGACTATCCATTAAATTAAATAAATTAAAACCTTATTTGATTTAATCTAACACCATCCTTTTTAATTAAATAAATCAAAATCTTTATTTAATTAGCCTCTTATCATATTCCTCTCTTATCTAATTTAAATAAATCCATAAATTTAAGTCAAATAAGTCACATCATCTAATCTCCTGTTAAATTAATTAACCTTTGAAATTAATTTAATCTAATCTCATGTCACATCCTCTAGATAATGCAAGTTGCACATGAAAATAGATTTAATTCATTTATTAAATCTCTATTTTCCTCACAAGGCATCTTTTGGAATATTCTCTCAATTTGAATTCAAAATTTCCAAGTCAACATGTACATCCAACAAGGCATTTAAAACCTCTTACATGTCCTTTGCCTTGAGCCAAGTGGCATTTATTGCATTTTCCCTTCCCTCTTACATATCATTTCAACAAATTTGAATTTCAAATATTGGCATTTATTGGCACAAACCCCAAATCTTGCACAACCTTCATCCTCTCACATATTGACAAGTGGCATCATATCATTGGTTGAATCTTTGTCCCACATTGATCAAATTTGGACATCTCTTCAACTTATCAATCTATAAATAAAGATCTCCTCTCCTCATTTTATCATCCACAATTTGAGTAAACTTACTATGCTCAAATACTTAGCCATTTCCATCCATCATTTGAATTCTTAGCTAGGCTTTTTGCAGATTTATCTTGAAGTCTTCATCTTTCGTCAACAAAGTGGATCAACAATCTCTTCAACATTTGAATCTTGCATCATAGGAATTGGGAAAGGGCCAATTTTCACATCAAATTGGCACCAATTCCCCCATGGGATCAAGTGTTTGCTATTTAAATTAGGATTTAATCTTTGGTTTATCAATTTCATTGTGTTCTTGCTTATTTTCTTTCCTATTTTAAGTTTGCAAATGGATTTCATGAGGAATCCTTCTTTTAACTTGTAATTCCTTGTCTAACTCGTTTATCCATGTTGTTTTGCAGGTACTAGGAAAAGGGTTCGCACAGGGACAAAACTCCTCCCCAAAAGAGAGATGAAAACACAAAATTCTTTCAATGAAGAATGAGAAAGCAAAAACCCTATATGAGGAAAAATATCCACCATAAAAGAGAAGAAGAAGAGAGACCATGCAACCACCCCCCCCTCAATGGTGAGTCTCCTGCAATGTTAGAAGCTCAACATTTAATGATAAAGATGATCCAATCTTGTTGAAAAATATTCCTCCCCTTAGGAAGAAACAAAACCAAGATGGTATGCATGATGTCTTCCCATTCCTGAAAAAAAGAAGTGGGAAGAAGAATGATATGTGATGTCTTTGAACTACACTCAAGCGTCTCCAAGTTGATTCCAAAAGATAACACACTCCAAATAGGCGTTCTAGGCCATGTAACTGAAGATTTCAAACCAGAATCTAGTAGAGAATAAACATGTAGAACACAATCCAAAGACAAAGATGCCTCCTCTAAAGACAAAGAAGCCTCCTCCAAATTTCATCCAAAATTATCCACACTCACGTCAAACTGTGAAGAATGATCATGTAGAGAATGAACAAGAGGGTGAGAGTATTCCCTCGCAAAAATTGAAGAAGGATCATCTCCATCAAAGAGAAGATGTATGCAATCAATGGTGTCTCCCAAATCTGAAATGTGAGACTCAACAAACAACTGACCAATGCGTATCAAGTATGAATCCCAAGTAGATGTAGCTAGAAGATGATGAAGATCTTGCTACACTAAATCACAAGAATTTATATCTATAGAAACACAAACATCATCCAATGAAACAAAAGATGGAGATGAAATGCAAGGCTCAAGAATGGGATCTGATGTTAGAACCCCCGAGTTTAAGAAGCCAAAAGTCTCCTCAAAGTCATGGTTCACACTAGAAGTATAATCAACAGTTGAAGGAACAATGTCATCATCAGAAGCAAAATATGCAAAGGTATACAACCGATATGAATGATCAACCATCCTAGCAACAATAATCTCTCTCCTCTCCAAGTCTCTAATGATAACTGAATCAGGAGTGAATTGCACAGTCCTCCCATCTCCAGTATGTGTAATCTAATAGATGGAAAGAAGATTGTTTGACAAATGAGGCACACACAAAACATCATTGAAAGTTCCCTCCTCAATATCAATAGATCCCTTCCTAATTACACTCATATATATATGTTTCCCATAAAAATAGGGGACATAGTACAAGGCTCAAAAGAAGAGAATATAGACTATGAAGATTCCATATGATGAGATGCTTCTAAATCTATAATCCATCTCCCTAATCCAAGACCTTTGGTAGCACAAAGAGATTTCCCTTTATTTCTTGATGTAGAAACCAAACCAACATGACCTTTTTCCTTATTAGATTGTTTTGAAGAAGAAGGTAACTCAGACATTCTGGAAGGTAGATTAACATGATTCTTCTTAAGAAGATGCTTCAATTCATCAATATCCTTCTTGTAACAAGAATGTTCATCATGTACAAGCTTCTTGCAATATGAAAAAGTTGTCTTCTCTTTGGAACAAAATTTATTCTTTGCTTGATTTGAATATGGATTGTTCTTTCATTTCTTTTGTTTCTTATCAATATGTTTTGATTCTTTCACCTCACTAACCAACAATGCCTGAGATTTAGATGATTTGATGAGACCCATTGAGATAAGCTTATGTTGCTCATGTTTTAACATCTCAAAAAATGATGCAAATGAAGGTGTAGTATATGTAGACCTCATAGTTAATCTATGAGTATGAAAGCTAGAAACAAAAGAAGCATAATCAGGACCAAATTTGTTCAATGTATTATAGACCAACTGAATGTCCTTATCAATTCCACATGATTTACATTGCTCTCTTAGATCATTAACCTTAGCGATGTACTCTTGGATGTCAAAGTTCTTAGGATCAAGGCTCATTGGTTCATTATCAATTTGATAGCCTCTTACTTCATCTGTAGTACCATAAAAAGTTTTCAATTTGTTCCAAGCTTCATGATAATTCTTACATGATTCAATTTGAAATAATAAACCTTGAGAAACTAGTTGAAGAAGACATCCAAGAGCTTTGGTATGTTCAATCATCCGTTTTATCTTTTCATCTACATTTGTAGGTTCAGGTACCTCATTTTCAACATATAGAGAATGGCATTTAGCCATTAGAATAATCCATGCATTTTGATTCCATGTTGAATAATTATATGATGTGAGTAAAGGAACCTTAGAATGATCCATGGAAAAGAAGAGCACAAACAAATGGATCAAAACAATGCACTAAGAAACCCCCAAATCACTCAATCAAGAATCCCCCTAGCAATATATGATTATGGCACTTTATATTTAGTGAGGTTACAGTTGCTAGATGCAAAAAACAAAAAACTAGACTTGATATTAGTGCTTATAGATGCCAAAAATAGCCACAAGCTCAAAGTGAATTTTTTACATAAAATGAGATCAATTTGATCACACCACTGCAAAGTACACAAAAAATTATGCTCTTTCAAAAAATAATTCAATAAAAAATGTTAAGGTAGGAGTGAGAACAGAGCTTTGGAAGTTCCCAAAATGAGAACTATGCAACAACTCTTATGAGAATCTACAATTTTTGGAAAAAAAACATGCACCAAAATCAAAAACCATTGCACCAATGTGTAGAGCATGAAATTCTACCCCAAATCAAGAAAAATTGCTCACAAAAAAGAGGTTGTATGGCCGAGATATGAGCATTTAAAAATTGATCTTCAAAATAAAAATTCCAATGGTGAGGGGGCAAAATTTTCAAAAAGGTATTGACGCCCTGCTGACATCAACAAAACATTATATTAAATTTGACAATTTCTAGGTCATTGTCGATAAAACCTCCACCAGAATATTCTCTACAATCAATGGAATATGTGTTGGAGGAATATTCTTCAGAATATTTTGGTTGTTGGAGTAGAGGAATCTAGGTGGAATATTCCAAGAATATGCGAGAGAATCTTCAAATCTGCAACAAAATATTCTTTTGTTCTCTGCCATTTTTTTGTTGTTTGTCAGTTTTTAAAATATTTGCTAGTTTTTACAAAAAAATGGGTTGTTGGGGCCACTAGCAGGGCCTTCGACCTACACTATGCAATAGCTGAGTGGGCACCTGCATACTGCAGGGTATCGCTAGTACCTACAATTGTAGGTATAGTCTATGAATATGCATACTTTTTTATTTTGAAATTTTTTTTTGAAAAGTATTTTGAACTATATATTTTTTAAAAATATCAAAAAAATTTAAACTGAATAAATTTTTTTTTGAAAAAATGTACCTATGTAATAATTGCAACCTTAGGGGCCGAACGACTCTTTGGGAAATTTTTTTTGCCTCGATGGCTCTTGACTCAAATTTTGGCAAGTTGATAGTCTATCTTAGGGTTTTTGGGCCTTTTGGACATGATGGCATGGTCAGATTTGATCCAAAATGCTCCAAAATTGTAGCTACCTTTTGGATCTGGCAACCACTTTTTAGCTTCAAACCCTCATAGATTTGGCCTCATATGTCCGATTTGGACAAAACAAAAAGAAAAACTGACTTTCTCGATCACCTTGAACTCACTGGTGAACTTAGATTTGTACCAACAATCTCCAAAATGAACTTTCAATACAAATTCAAAAAGATGAACCCCTCCAAAATCTGATATTTCTATCAAGTTTTTTTTAAGATCCAAATCACCATACAATGCAAGAGAAGAGCATACTCAAAATTTCAAAACCTACCAAGATCTCTCCAAAAAGACTATCCAATGGCACCCAAACTACTCTGATACCATGCTAGAGTTTGTTATGGAGATACCTAAGATCTAGAGGTCAAATGGAAAATACAAAGAGATCAATATGTAATGCTCAATATTGCAATGGAATTGATTATCCAACAACTAATTTACAAATGAGAACCCCTTGGTTATATATCCAAGGTGAGACATAATATGTCATAAGATTATGACAAGTGTTGTAATCTTATGATATGAGAAAACTTATCATAACTACCTAGGAAAAAATAAAATCTAGACATGACAACTAAGTCTCTAGAAAGATTCCCAAGAACTAAGTAAACTTAACATGTGAATATATCCTGTAAGTCCCTAGTAAGTGAATTAACTACCTGTAAAAGACATTTATTCACACCAACAACAAGTTATGTAAAATAAAAATGATCAATCAACAATTAAACACTAACAATGAAAACTATGACATCTGGTCATAAAGGGATGATACAATATAAAAAGGAGGCAATAAATACGACAAAATGTACAAAATAAATTTGTAAACATAAGTCATTACATGAAAATCAAGCAACAAGAGTTTAGTAGTGGAAGAGTGAGGAGAAAATAAGAAGTTGAGCTATGTCAAACACATATACTCTATAATTGATTGATATTAAAGATATTACAAGCTGATATACAATCCATTACCATAGAAAATAGTAGAGAATAACCCAAAAGGAACTTTCTCAAAAATTCTTGATGGTATGTTGAAGATGTATGAAAATATATCCATGCTTTTAAAATAATAGACATGGATCACAATAGTTTTTTATAAGAGAGAAGATACCTCATGAAGTAAAGAGATGGTGAATTTCTCACAAAATATACTAACATTAGATAGTTGAAACTAGACATTTGGATAAATTTCCAAAAAAAATTATATAGATTGTTGATGGATTCAATTAGTTCTAAGCCACATTCATAAAAAAAAACTTCGACAAACCTTTTTTTATCCCCAAGGAATTTATCCATTGCATGACTAAATTGTGGAATAAAAGGGACAAACCCATGAAGGTTGATACAAAAATTATCACCACACACATATGTACTACCCTCGATGGGTGGTTTCTCACCATTAACAAAATTGAAGACCCCAGAGTAAGGCATGATAATAAATACATTTATTATTACAATTTCCTTATTTAAAGAGAATATTTGGCCCTAACTACTTATATTCATGTGGTGTGAAAATTGGTCACAAATGATAAAGCACATGATCTTTGTGAAACCCTAAGGGAACAATTAATGGACAACTTTGAGAAAATAAATAAGAGCAACCATGAATTTACGCATGATTCATTGATTATTCTTAGATCTCTATTTCCTAAGGTAATTACCAGGAGTTATCCCATGTGTGTAGAGATTAGACATAACAATAGTAAAATAGATAAAGGAGAACATGGAGGGTTTCCTCAATGATACCATTTAATAGTATGGGTGTGAATAATTATTTGATAAATTTTAGAAGAAGATACACAAGTGGGATCAAGTGAGCAATTGTATTGCCATAAAACTGGAAAATGATGTGGTGTTCATGATTGAAAATGACTACATCCACTTGAAACCAATGGAATCATACACCTTCTTGGTACAACCACTACCATACAAGGCATCAAATAAAATACTAGAAATCACAACTTAGTTACATTTATCATATCTAAAAGATACAATCGTAGAAAGATTTGGAAGCTAGAAAAGTATGTCAATAAAAAGGAAAAGAAAGATACCAAGGAGAAAATTAAGAAGAAAAAAGATAAATTAGAAAATGAAAATAAAAATAAGAAAGATCCCCTTCCTCAATTAATTAAGAATATCTTTGAAAAATAATCTACAAAGAAAAAATCCACATAAGGATTAGAATGACCAGGGGCCACTAGTGGAATAGCTACACAACAAAAGGGGAAACAAATGCTAGAATAACAACCACAAAGAGAGGAAAAGAGGAAATAAATAAAGACAAAAATAGTTTAGATAAATGATAACCCCCTGCAAGCTAATACTTTAGTCAAAGAAAATACAAAATCCTTATTGCAAATGAAATATAAGAAAAAGGGGGAATCAAGTGGGCAATATAAAAAAACCAAGAAGAAAAAAATGAAGAGCACAGAGAAATTTGGCACATTGTGATGATAGTTTAAAGGAGGAAAACCTTAAAGATGGAAAAATTACCACAAAGAACAAGGAAAAAAATAGTGCAACAAAAAACTCAAGCACTTGCTCTAGATAGGAAGAAGTTGTTGAGAATATTGCACACAATAGAAGATGGTTGACTTCATCATCACCAACCCTTACTCCATAGAACAAATCATTAGAGATATCAAGAAATAAAAGAGTAGTGAAAGAAGTGGCTAAATAAAATAAATATATCTTTGATAACAACAACCAAGGTACAAACTCTACAAGATCAAGAATTAAGAATAAAACATAATTTTGATACCCTACTTCACAACATTGATCATATAATTTGTTTAACAAAAACTATATGAAGAGGTTGATGTGATAGCCTAACAAGATTTCAATAAAGATTGTAGAGAGTAAAAAAACATAGAGGGAAGAAGTAATGTTGCTATGTACCACCACTATCTCCACTGCATGCCCAACAATTAGAGAAATTAGTAAAAATAGAGGAAACCACCACAGAGGAGCTAGAAACACGAATGAAAAAGGAGTTGATCCAAGAATAAACATAAACTAAGGTTAGTATATAAAAAGAAGCTACACAAGATTGAGAAGAATAAATGAAAATAAAAGAAGAGATAAAAGAAACGAGAGCACTAAAATTTTAAAAAAAGAGAGAGAAATAGGGGAAGCATCAACAAAATTGATCACTCCACCAAAACAACAAGAGTGACCTAATGAGCAAGATAAAATAATATTTGGCTAGGAATAATCAATCGACCTCTACAATAATAGTAAGTCCAAGTATACTCATGCATACTCCTCTAATACCTTAGATTGATTTCACTCATATATCACCAATTCAGAAAATGAAATTAGGGGATACATTTACTAGTAGTGCAAAGCATGATTTGATGCACAAGAATGTCACACTAGAGAAAGCCATAGAAAAAATTGCTTGAAATAGCACAAAAAAATTAATGACAAATACAAATGGACTCATCACTGACAATAATAATCAAGCTAGAAGGGGCCATAAAAGAGATGTTGAATCAAATAAGTAGTTTGGAGTAGGATTTTGTCAAGGGATAAATATATGCTAAATATGAAAAAGATAAGTTGATCACAATAGAAATGGAGAAATGGTCACAAAGATTTAGACTAATGGATAATGAAGTTAAAAGATACTTGTGACAATATCTCTACGATATACCAATATTGTCTTACTTGGGCACATCTTAAAATTCAAAAAAAGACCTAGACGAGTCAACTAGAGTCCCAAATTATTTAGATTTTAGGGAGTTACAACATTATGAATAATTTAGATGGGTCGCAATGTCAATAGGTGGAAAATATTAAATGAAATCATAGCCAATTAAATGAATAAATGATATAAACAATAACTTAAATGAAGGAATTAGGGGTAAAAGTAAACATGTATTTGTCACTTCTACCAAGTTTCTCCATGACATCAAATAGGTGGTACCCACATTGATAGATCCAACCACCATCACTATGGCAGAAAGGTCTTACATTTTTTATTCAATGTACAACATATCCAATATGTGGTATTAACTTGGTAAAACACATATAAACATATAAAGATATCTTATAAACACTTGTTACCATGATACCATATTTTGAAAAAGATTTTGGTTTTGATCAAAATAAGTTGTCTTGAGGACAAGAAAATGGATTGAGCCTTGGGATGATGTTGGTAGACTAGGAATAAAAATAAATTAGACTAACAATCATTGGAAGACTATTACAATAGCAACTAACAACATATAATGCCCCTTCAAGGATAGAAAGACACAAGAATACATAGAGGGATACATACCACACTAGGAGAAGGCTAGATGAACATTTGGCCTCACTAGAAAGAATACATGGATAAGGGGCATGGATGAGTAAGATAAAGGTATATGAAGAACAAGAAAGAGTATATATGAGAAAAAAAATAGGAATATGAAGAAGGATAATATACTACCTAGGCATATGTGATGTGTATATCTATGTTTGTGGTAAAGAGTTTACAATGTATAAAAATTACATGATATAAATATATAAGCATATCTATCTCACGGTGTTAATCAATGTGTCAAATTATTTTAATCTTTATGTTATGTGTATCTTATCAATCACAATATTCTAGTTTCTTTCTTATTGCATCACATTGGGGTTAACTTCTTTGACATAAACAATCTAGACCTTAGGCCTATATTTTATTGTCAACATGAGTTAAAATAAATTAAATTATCTATTAAAACAACACATCCAATGATAATTCCAAATAAATATAAAATGAGAAAAGAAAGTATAAAGTATACACTTTTATTCTCGATAAAAATATAAAAATAAATAGATAAAAAAAGTGATTGAAATTTTATAGTTGGAAGATGTATGCCTCTATTTATAAAAATGTTGACTAATTATATTATAAAAAATAATGACATGACTAAAGATCATCAAAGACGATGATCAAACATGTAATACACTTATTTTTTACTAAGTATGTCAAGGTTGATATTGTACTTGAATGCTCAAATTCCCTCCTCGAGTGATAATGCAAACAAAGAATAAGAACTCTTGTTTTTGGATCTTGGATGCATAAAATGAATTAGGGTTTACCCTTTCATACAACCCTATAATATAATTTAAAATGTTTCATGCTTCATTTTGACACATAATTACTAGTTAGAAGAGGATAATTTGGGTCTAATTTAAAATTTGAATTTTAAAAGACGAGGGTCAATTTTGCACCACAAATTCAATCTAGGCTAGCAAATAGGTAGAGTGGGGCCTTTAGGTTCTAATATTCTAGGATCAAAGCTTTGAATTTCCTAAAGTATTGGTCAAATATCTTTTGCTATTTTTCATAAGAGTTTAAATACATTGAAGACACATAAGATGCAATATACTTATTATAGTATCCATTAATGCAAGTGCAAAGTAATCTATGTGATTTGATGGTATTTTGTCTTGGAATGATGTTTCAATAGATGAGTGAATTATTTTATTAATTTTTGACTAGTATCTTTGGATGTCTTTAAATATGACATTATAGTGCCAAATTGATTCTTTTTGTGAGCAAGAGAATGAGTGACAATTGACATTTTGAGGGAAGTTACTTGGAGTGAGTGAAAATTAAGTTCAAATAAATTAGATGTAATTGTGTTCAAGTGGCAAAATCACACTTGTAATTAATCTAAAATAAGAAAATGAAAATGTTATATTAGATTTGATCTATTATAACTGAATTGATAAAAAAACATAAAATTAATTAAATTTATCGATTTATACACTAAAATACATTAAATTGAATACTAAAATAACATGATAAAATAAATATAAAAAAATAAAAAAATATATACACGTATATCCTTAAAGAAAAAATAATAAAATTAAATGAAAAAAGTGGAAGTCAGCTAACTACTAGACAAAATGCGCCTATGTACATACAAAAACGCATGAAAAACATACCTAACAACATACATGGAAACATACATAACATGACAAGATGTAGTGTGGGGCCCGCCAGATGGGCGATCAAAATGAATAAACTGGCAAACGGGAGTAAACGTTTGAGGATTGGTAGGTAGGAGTTAACGGCACCGTCAGGTGGGTTTTCCCGCCATTTGTTGGCCGAAAAAGGCGGGCGCCTTAGCTTTGTCATGAAGTTTCTTTTGGATGGCGCAAGAAAAGTGGAAGGGAATGACGTGTGCCTTTTCTATTTGGAGAAAGAAAGGTGAAAATACTATTTGTTTCCAGTCTACACGCTGAAAGCTAAAGGTTTGAGTGCACATGGAGGAGTTCAAGGAGAAAACCAACCAAATCCAAGTGCTATTTGGTAGTGTGCACGTTGTAAGCTGAAGTTTGGAGTGCATGTGGAGGAGTTGGAGGAGAATACCGACCAAATCGAGGTGAGGGATGCTAAGCAATTCAGATGCAGGCAGAGGGTTTTACAAGACCTTGTAATTTGTAATTTGGGAAACACAATGTGTAGGATTTTAGTTACTTGAATGTACTTGTTTAAATGTATGAATGTCTTAAATATCACACATTTCATTGTCATTTTTAAATTTTGCATGATTGAAAAAAAGTGCACAAAATAATTGTAATTGGGAAAACACAGTGTTGGGTTTCAGTTATTTGAATCTCCCTGGTTCAATGTAAAGGGTTGTCTCATGGTGGGTTGCTTGCTTCTTAACACCCATGGTTTTTCAACATGGAATGTTACAAAATAGTATGAATGTCTTCAAAATCACACATTCCATTGTTGTGTTTAAATTTCACATGACTAAAAAAAAGAAGTGCACAAAATAATTGTAAATGGGAAAACACAGTGTTGGGTTTCAATTATTTGAATCTCCTTGTTTAAATCTAAAGGGTTCTCTCATGGTGGTTTGCTTGCTTCTTAACACCCATGGTTTTGCAACATGGAATGTTACTAAACAATATGAATGTCTTCAAAATCACACATCCATTGTTGTGTTTAAATTTTGCATGATTGAAAAAAAAAATTGCACAAAATAATTGTAAATGGGAAAACACAGTGTTGGGTTTCAGTTATTTCAATCTCCTTGTTTAAATGGAAATGATTGTCTCATGGTGGGTTTCTTGCTTCTTAACACCCACGGTTTTGCAACACGGAATGTTACAAAATAGTATGAATGTCTTCAAAATGACACATTCCATTGTTGTGTTTAAATTTCGCACGATTGAAAAAAAAAGTGCACAAAATAATTGCAATTGGGAAAACACAGTGTTGGGTTTCAGTTATTTGAATCTCCCTGCTTAAATGCAAAGGGTTTTCTCATGGTCGATTGCTTGCTTCTTAACACCCACAGTTTTGCAACATGGAATGTTACAAAATAGTATGAAAATCGTCAAAATCACACATTCCATTGTTGTGTTTAAATTTTGCACGATTGAAAAAAAGAAGTGCACAAAATAATTGTAATTGGGAAAACGCAGTGTTGGGCTTCAAATATTTCAATCTCCCTGTTTAAATGTAAGGGGTTGTCTCATGGTCGATTGCTTGCTTCTTAACACCCACGGTTTTGCAACATGGAATGTTACAAAATAGTATGAATGTCTTCAAAATCAAACATTCCATTGTTGTGTTTAAATTTTGCACAATTGAAAAAAAAAAGTGCACAAAATAATTGTAATTGGGAAAACACAATGTTGGGTTTCAGTCTTTTGAATCTCCCTATTTAAATGTGAAGGGTTGTCTCATGGTGGGTTGCTTGCTTCTTAACACCCACGATTTTGAAACATGGAATGTTACAAAACAGTATGAATGTCTTCAAAATCACACGTTCCATTGTTGGGTTTAAATTTCACATGATTGAAAGAAAAGTGCACAAAATAATTGTAACTAGGAAAACACAGTGTTGGGTTTCAGTTATTTGAATCTCCATGTTTAAATGTCAAGGGTCATCTCATGGTGGGTTGTTTGCTTCTTAACACCCACGGTTTTGCAACATGGAATGTTACAAGACAGTATGAATGTCTTCAAAATCACACATTCCATTGTTGTATTTAAATTTTGCATGATTAAAAAAAAAAGTGAACAAAATAATTATAAATGGGAAAACACAGTGTTGGGTTTCAGTTATTTGAATCTCCCTGTTTAAATCTAAAGGGTTGTCTCATGGTGGTTTTGTTGCTTCTTAACACCCACATTTTTGCAACATGGAATGTTACAAAGCAGTATGAATGTCTTCAAAGTCACACATTCCATTGTTGTGTTTAAATTTCACATGATTAAAAAAAAAGTGCACAAAATAATTGTAAATAGGAAAACACAGTGTTGGGTTTCAGTTATTTCAATCTCCCTATTTAAATGGAAAGGGTTGTCTCATGGTGGGTTGCTTGCTTCTTAACACCCATGGTTTTGCAACAAGAAATGTTACAAAATAATATGAATGTCTTCAAAAACACACATTCCATTGTTGTGTTTAAATTTTGTACGATTGAAAAAAAATTACACAAGATAATTGCAATTGGGAAAACACAGTGTTGGGTTTTAGTTATTTGAATCTCCCTGTTTAAATCTAAAGGGTTATCCCATGGTCAACTATTTGCTTCTTAACACCTAAGGTTTTGCAACATGGAATGTTACAAAATAGTATGAATGTCATCAAAATCACACATTCCATTATTGTGTTTAAATTTTGCATAATAGAAAAAAAGAAGTGCACAAAATAATTATAATTGGGAAAACACAGTGTTGGGTTTCAGTTATTTGAATCTCCCTGTTTAAATGTAAAGGGTTGTCTCATGGTCAGTTGCTTGCTTCTTAACACCCATGGTTTTGCAACATGGAATGTTACAAAATAGTATGAATGTCTTCAAAATCACACATTCCATTGTTGTGTTCAAATTTCGCATGATTGAAAGAAAAAAGTGCACAAAATAATTATAATTACGAAAAACACAATGTTGGATTTCAGTTTTTTGAATCCCCCTATTTAAATGTGAAGTTTCCTTCATGGTGGGTTGCTTGCTTCTTAACACCCACGGTTTTGCAACATGGAATGTTACAAAAAAGTATGAATGTCTTCAAAATCACACATTCCATTGTTGTGTTTAAATTTCTCACAATTGAAAAAAAAAGTGCACAAAATAATTATAATTGGGAAAACACAATGTTGCATTTCAGTTATTTGAATCTCCCTGTTTAAATGTAAACGTTGCCTCATGGTCAGTTGCTTGCTTCTTAACACCCATGGTTTTTCAACATGGAATGTTACAAGACAGTATGAATGTCTTCAAAATCACACATTCCATTGTTGTGTTTAAATTTTGCACGATTGAAAAAAAAAGTGCACAAAATAATTGCAATTGGGAAAACACGGTGTTGGGTTTCACTTATTTGAATCTCCATGTTTAAATGTGAAGGGTTGTCTCATGGTGGGTTGCTTGCTTCTTAACACCTACGGTTTTGCAACATGGAATGGCACAAAACAGTATGAATGTCTTTAAAATCACATGTTCCATTGTTGTGTTTAAATTTCACATGATTGAAAGAAAAGTGCATAAAATAATTGTAATTAGGAAAACACAATGTTGGGTCTCAATTATTTGAATTTTCCTGTTTAAATGCCAAGGGTTGTCTCATAGTGGGTTGCTCACTTCTTAACACCTACGGTTTTGCAACATGGAATGTTACAAGACAATATGAATGTCTTCAAAATCACACATTATATTGTTGTGTTTAAATTTTGCACAATTCAAAAAATAAGTGCACAAAATAATTGCAATTGGGAAAACACAGTGTTGGGTTTTAGTTATTTGAATCTCCCTATTTAAATGTAAAGGGTTGTCTCATGGTCAGTTGCTCACTTCTTAACACCTAAAGTTTTGCAACATGGAATGTTACAAAATAGTATGAATGTCATCAAAATCACACATTCCGTTGTTGTGTTTAAATTTCGCACGATTGAAAAAAAAAAGTGCACAAAATAATTGTAATTGGGAAAACACAATGTTGGGTTTCAGTTATTTGAATCTCCCTGTTTAAATGTAAAGGGTTGTCTCATGTTCAGTTGCTTGCTTCTTAATACCCATGGTTTTGCAACATGGAATGTTACAAAATAGTATGAATGTCTTCAAAATCACACATTCCATTGTTGTGTTTAAATTTTGCACGATTGAAAAAAAAAATGCACAAAATAATTGTAATTGGGAAAACACAATGTTGGGTTTCAGTTTTTTGAATCTCCCTATTTAAATGTGAAGGGTTGTCTCATGGCGGGTTGATTGCTTCTTAACACCCACGGTTTTGCAACATGCTATGTTACAAAATAGTATGAATGTCTTCAAAATCAAACATTCCATTGTTTTGTTTAAATTTTGCATGATTGAAAAAAAAATGCACAAAATAATTATAATTGGGAAAGCACAATGTTGGGTTTCAATTATTTGAATCTCCTTGTTTAAATGTAAAGGGTTGTCTCATGGTTTGTTGATTGCTTCTTAACACCCACAGTTTTGCAACATGGAATTTTACAAGACAATATCAATGTCCTCAAAATCACACATTTCATTGCTGTATTTAAATTTCGCATGATTCAAAAAAAAAAGTGCACAAAATAATTGCAATTGGGAAAACACAGTGTTGGTTTTCAGTTATTTAAATCTCCCTATTTAAATGTAAAGGGTTGTCTCGTGGTGGGTTGCTTGCTTCTTAACACCTATGGTTTTGCAACATGGAATGTTACAAAATAGTATGAATGTCTTCAAAATCACACGTTCCATTGTTGTGTTTAAATTTTGCATGATTGAAAGAAAAATGCACAAAATAATTGTAATTAGGAAAACACAGTGGTGGGTTTCAGTTATTTGAATTTCCCTGTTTAAATGTCAAGGGTTGTCTCATAGTCGGTTGCTTGCTTCTTAACACCTATGGTTTTGCAACATGGAATGTTCCAAGAAAGTATGAATGTCTTCAAAATCACACATTTCATTGTTGTGTTTAAATTTCGCATGATTGAAAACAAAAGTGCACAAAATAATTGCAATTGGAAAAACACAGTGTTGGGTTTCAATTATTTAAATCTCCTTGTTTAAATGTAAAGGGTTGTCTCATGGTCGGTTGCTTGCTTCTTAACACCCACGATTTTGCAACATGGAATGTTACAAAATAGTATGAATGTCGTCAAAATCACACATTCCATTGTTGTGTTTAAATTTCACACAATTGAAAAAAAGAAGTGTACAAAATAATTGTAATTTGGAAAACACAATGTAGGGTTTCAACTATTTGAATCTCCCTATTTAAATGTAAAGGGTTGTCTCATGGTTGGTTGCTTGCTTCTTAACACCCACGGTTTTACAACATGGAATATTACAAGATAGTATCAATGTCTTTAAAATCACACATTCCATTGTTGTGTTTAACTTACACATGATTGAAAAAATCAAGTGCAAAAAATAATTGCAATTGGAAAAACACAGTGTTGGGTTTCAGTTATTTGAACCTCCCTGTTTAAATGTAAAGGGTTGTCTCATGATCGATTGCTTGCTTCTTAACACCTACGGTTTTGCAACATGGAATGTTACAAAACCGTATGAATGTCTTCAAAATCACACATTCCATTGTTGTGTTTAACTTTCACATGATTGAAAAAATCAAGTGCAAAAAATAATTGTAATTAGGAAAATACAGTGTTGGGTTTTAGTTATTTGAATCTCCTTGTTTAAATGTAAAGGGTTGTCTCATGGTCGATTGCTTGCTTATTAACACCTATGGTTTTGCAACATGGAATGTTACAAAATAGTATGAATGTCTTCAAAATCATACATTCCATTGTTGTGTTTAAATTTCGCACGATTGAAAAAAAAAGTGCACAAAATAATTGTAATTGGAAAAACACAATGTTGGGCTTCAGTTATTTGAATCTCCCTGTTTAAATGTGAAGGGTTGTCTCATGGTGGGTTGCTTGCTTCTTAACACCCACAGTTTTGCAACATGGAATGTTACAAAACAGTATGAATGTCATCAAAATCACACATTCCATTATTGTGTTTAAATTTCTCACGATTGAAAAAAAGAAATGCACAAAATAATTGCAATTGGAAAAACACAGTGTTGGGTTTCAATTATTTGAATCTCCTTGTTTAAATGTATGTAAAGGGTTGTCACATGGTGGGTTGCTTGTTTCTTAACACCCATAGTTTTGCAACATGGAATGTTACAAAATAGTATGAATGTCTTCAAAATCACACGTTCCATTATTGTGTTTAAATTTCACATGATTGAAAGAAAAGTGCATAAAATAATTGTAATTAGGAAAACACATTGTTGGGTTTTAGTTATTTGAATCTCCTTGTTTAAATGTCAAGGGTTGTCTCATGGTGGGTTACTTGCTTCTTAACACTACGGTTTTGCAACATGGAATGTTACAAAACCATATGAATGTCTTCAAAATCACACATTCCATTGTTGTGTTTAAATTTCGCACGATTCAATGAAAAGTGCACAAAATAATTGTGATATGGAAAACATAGTGTTGGGTTTCAGTTATTTGAATGTCCTTGTTTAAATGTCAAGGGTTGTCTCATGGTGGGTTGCTTGCTTCTTAACACCTACAGTTTTGGAACATGGAATGTTACAAATCCGTATGAATGTCTTCAAAATCACACATTCCATTGTTGTGTTTAAATTTCGCATGATTGAAAGAAAAGTGCACAAAATATTTGTAATTGGGAAAACACAGTGTTGGGTTTCAGTTATTTGAATCTCTTTATTTAAATGTGAAGGGTTGTCTCAAGTTGGGTTGCTTGCTAATTAACACCTATGGTTTTGCAGCATGGAATGTTACAAAACCGTATGAATGTCTTCAAAATCACACATTTCATTGTTGTGTTTCTCCTTGTTTAAATGTCAAGGGTTGTCGCATGGTGGGTTGCTTGCTTCTTAGCACCTAAGGTTTTGCAACATGGAATGTTACAAAACCGTATGAATGTCTTCAAAATCACACATTCCATTGTTGTGTTTAAATTTCACATGATTGAAAGAAAAGTGCACAAAATAATTGTAATTTGGAAAACACAGTTTTGGGTTTCAGTTATTTGAATCTCCTTGTTTAAATGTCAAGGGTTGTCTCATGGTGGGTTGCTTGCTTCTTAACACCTACAGTTTTGCAACATGGAATGTTACAAAACAGTATGAATGTCTTCAAAATTATACATTCCATTGTTGTGTTTAAATTTTGCATGATTGAAAGAAAAATGCACAAAATAATTGTAATTTGGAAAACACAATGTTGGGTTTCAATTATTTGAATCTCCTTGTTTAAATGTCAAGGGTCATCTCATGGTGGGATGATTGTTTCTTATCACCTACGGTTTTGCAATATGGAATGTTACAAAACCATATGAATGTCTTTAAAGTCACACATTCCATTGTTGTGTTTAACTTTCGCATGATTGAAAAAATAAAGTGCAAAAAATAATTATAATTTGAAATACACAGTGTTGGGTTTCAGTGATTTGAATCTCCTTGTTTAAATGTCAAGGGTTGTCTCATGGTGAGTTGCTTGCTTCTTAACACCTATAGTTTTGCAACATGGAATGTTACAAAACCATATGAATGTATTCAAAATCACACATTCCATTGTTGTGTTTAAATTTTGCATGATTGAAAGAAAAGTGCACAAAATAATTGTAATTGGGAAAACTCAATGTTGGGTTTCAGTTATTTGAATCTCCTTGTTTAAATGTCAAAAGTCATCTCGTGGTGGATTGCTTGCTTCTTAACACCTATGGTTTTGCAACATGGAAGGTTACAAAACCATAAAAATGTCTTCAAAATCACATATTCCATTGTTGTGTTTAACTTTCGCATGATTGAAAAAATCAAGTGCAAAAAATAATTGTAATTTTGAAAACACAATGTTGGGTGTCAGTTATTTGAATCTCCTTATTTAAATGTCAAGGGTTGTCTCATTGTGGGTTGCTTGCTTCTTAACACCTAAGGTTTTGCAACATGGAATGTTACAAAATAGTATGAATGTCTTCAAAATCACACATTCTATTGTTGTGTTTAAATTTTGCACGATTGAAGAAAAAAAAGTGCACAAAAAAAATGCAATTGAGAAAACACAGTGTTGGGTTTCAGTTATTTGAATCTCCCTATTTAAATGTAAAGGGTTTTCTCATGGTCAGTTGCTTTCTTCTTAACACCCATGGTTTTTCAACATGGAATGTTACAAAACTGTATTAATGTCTTCAAAATCACACATTCCATTGTTGTGTTTAACTTTTGCATGATTGAAAAAATCAAGTGCAAAAAATAATTGTAATTTGGAAAACACAGTGTTGGGTTTCAGTTATTTGAATCTCCTTGTTTAAGTGTCAAGGGTCATCTCATGGTGGGTTGTTTGCTTCTTAACACCTATGGTTTTGCAACATGGAATGTTACAAAACCATATGAATGTCTTCAAAATCACACACTTCATTGTTGTGTTTAACTTTCGCATGATTGAAAAAGTCAAGTGCAAAAAATAATTGTAATTGGGAAAACACGGTGTTGGGTTTCAATTATTTGAATCTCCTTGTTTAAATGTCAAGGGTTGTCTCATTATGGGTTGCTTGCTTCTTAACACCAACAGTTTTGCAACATGGAATGTTACAAAATAGTATGAATGTCTTCAAAATCACGCATTCAATTGTTGTGTTTAAATTTTGCATGATTGAAAATAAAGTGCACAAAATAATTGTAATTGGGAAAACACAGTGTTGGGTTTCAGTTATTTGAATCTCCCTATTTAAATGTGGAGGGTTGTCTCGTGGTGGGTTGCTTGCTTCTTAACACCCACAGTTTTGCAACATGGAATGTTACAAAACAATAGGAATGTCTTCAAAATCACACATTTTGTTGTTGTGTTTAAATTTTGCATGATTGAAAGAAAAGTACACAAAATAATTCTAAATGAGAAAACACAGTGTTAGGTGTCAGTTATTTGAATCTCCTTGTTTAAATGTAAAGGGTTGTCTCATGGTGGGTTGCTTGCTTCTTAACACATAGTTTTTCAACATAGAATGTTACAAGATAGTATGAATGTCTTCAAAATCACACATTCCATTGTTGTGTTTAAATTTTGCATGATTGAAAAAAAAGTGCACAAAATAATTATAATTTGGAAAACACAGTGTTGGGTTTCAGTTATAAGTACATTTTATTTGTAGCTTTGGACCAACTACTTCCTTATCAGCCCTAAGGACAGCAACATCTATTTTTTGGATAGAGTTTTGAGTGTCTTCAATACTTTTTTATAGATTTGTAGTCGGTCTTTGCTTAGCTTTGAGAGTATCTTTCTTATTAGAGAATGCAGATGTTTTTTGTTTGATAAGTTATTTACAAAACTTGTCTACCTTTTCACATATGGCTTTCATGTCTCCAGCCAACTGATTCTTTTTTTTTACAATGAAAACCTTTTCTTGTTTACAAAATACGAATGTAATAAAAGGAACATCTTCAAAATATATAACAAGTCTTAGGTAGACTAAAAATTGTGTTTCAACTTTCTCTAATTAATACACTATAGGCATGTTGGAAAACATTGTGGGTTGTAGTTTCTATATTTTTGCTTGTTGTAAGCTAAAGGGTGGAATTTTTTTCTTTTGTGCTTGATGTTCTTTTGCCGGTCATGTTTAGTTTTATGTTCACAGATGTTTGACTTCAATACTTGAAATCCAGTTATAGGATCATCTTTCATTTTCTCTGCTTAGACAAATTTGTATGCAAATAGAAAATCTCTCGACTTTATCCACTTCTGCATTGCGATTTTTCCATTGCACATACTGCACATGCTTAGGTAAAACAGGTTTGTACACCCCATATACTATGGCTTCTTAGTCTTTTTTCATGTGAGGTTGTGATTTTACCTGTGGTCTTTATGTCCACTTGGAGGTTCAAGTAGACACTGTGTTTTCCAACATGCATTGGTTGACATCATGGTTGATAGAAAAATTTACACATGTATGACTTTCTTGATTCACTCCATTACTAATTCATGATTTTGTCAATAGATGCAAAGAGCTTTTTATTCTTTTGGAGTTGCTGGCAGCAATGGATGCACATTTATTTACATAAAAGGTTTTGGTTTCCCTCTAACCTTTCCTCTCCATTAACACATACACATGCACCACAACCAAGGTATCTTCCCTAATACATTGTTCTTGCAAGTGTACAATTAATTACATAGTGTTATGCACATTACACTCATATGCCACATACAAAGTTGCAGGTTGAACCACTCATCATGTGGTTCAATCTTCACTTCCTTATTTCATGAATTTCCAGATGCGACTTTGTTGCACATGTTAAGTCACCCTAAACGGAAGGTTGAATATCACAATATGCCTCCTCAGGTAAAAGAGGTTTGTACACCCCACATACTCTAAAATCTTAGTTATATTTACATGCGGGGTTGCAAATTTATTTGCAGTCTTTATGTCAGCTTGGAGGTTCATCTAGATGTTGTGTTTTCCAACCTGCATTCACTTACATCATGGTTGATACGAAATTTTACACCTTTCTGCCTTTCCTCATTCTCTCCATTACCAATTCATCTTTTTTTCAATAAATGCAACAAACATGTTATCATTTTGGCATTGTTGGCAACAATGGACGCACTTATTCTTTTTATATACAAGGTTGTCATCAAAGGTTTTGGTTGCCCTCTAACCCTCCCTCTCCTTGAAAACTTACACACGCAGCACAACCAACACATCTTCCCATGATAATAGATTTGTTGTTGCTATTGTATAAGTAATTACATATTGTCATACACGTTACACTCCCACGCCACATACAAAGTTCTAGGTTAAACCATTGATCGTGTGTTTCAACCTTCACTTGTTTATTTCGTTAATTACTAGATGTGCTTTTTCTCCTCATGTTAAGTCACACGAAATGGAAGGCTAGATATCACAACATGACTCCTCAAGTAAAAGAGGTTTGTACACCCCATATACTCTGAAATCTTTGTTATATTTACATGCGGGGTTGCAAATTTACTTGCAGTCTTTATGTTAGCATGGAGATTCATCTACATGTTGTGTTTTCCAACCTACATTTGCTTACATCATGGTTGATAGAAAATTTTACACCTTTATACCTTTCCTCATTCTCTCCATTACTGATTCATCTTTTTTTCAATAGATACAACAAACATGTTATCATTTTGGTGTTGTTGGCAATAATGGATGCACTTATTCTTTTTACACACAAGGTTGTCATCAAAGGTTTTGGTTGCCCTCTAACCCTTCCTCTCCTTTGACACATACACATGCAACACAACCAACATTTTTTCCCATGATAATACATTTGTTGTTTCTATTGTATAAGTAATTACATATTGTTATGCACGTTACACTCCTACACCATAGTTACACTCCTACGCCACATACAAAGTTGCAGGTTGAACCACTCATCATGTGGTTCAACCTTCACTTGTTTATTTCATGAAATGGTAGATGTGCTTTTGCTCCTCGTGTTAAGTCATGCCAAATGGAAGGTTGAATATCACAACATGCCTCCTTAGGTAAAATAGGTTTGTACACCCCATACTTTGAAATATTTGTTATATTTACATGTGGGGTTACGAATTTACTTGTGGTCTTTATGTCCACGTGGAGGTTCATCTACACACTGTGTTTTCCAACCTACATTGGCTTACATCATGGTTGATAGGACATTTTACACCTTTCTGCTTTTCCTTATTCTCTCCATTACTGATTCATCTTTTTTTTCAATAGATGCAAGAAACATGTTATCATTTTGGTGTTGCTGGCAGTAATGGATGCACTTTTTTTTTTGCATACAAGGTTGTCATCAAAGGTTTTGCTTGTCATTTTTTGTTGTCATTGTCTATGTCCACTTGTACGTTGAGATGAATTGTCTGATTTCCACATTTGTGTTATATTTTATGCATAGCTTGATTCAATCTATCACCTTGAATTTCCCTCGGTTGAAGTCGGTAACCTCCTATTGGTTTCACGTGGGTGACAACAATGCAAGCACATTTTATTTATGTTTAATGAATGATTTATTTCTTTTCTTGACACAATCCACACTAATTTTAAATATTCATCCAATTCTATCCTTTCCTAGAATGGGGAGAGGTTTGAAATGGAAGAAGCAAGACTAATTGTGGGTGCAAGATGTACAAAATGGAGGCTCTCCTTTTCCTCTTCCGATTTGGAATGGGCTACTATTTTCGCCAACAAGGATAAGGTCCCGACCTTGTTGCAACAATTCCTCTTATGAGACTTGATGATTTCATTCGTGATGAAATTTTTGTTGAAGTTTTTGAAACTAAATTTGTGTACAAGAAAAAAAGAGAACCTACCACCATGTCCCCTCAATAAAACTTATGGCAAAACAATTTTGTATTAGAGGTTTGTATCTTTTGACATTCATTTGTATGGTCCAATGATATTTTCCTCTCTCTTGCTTCAACATGATGAGATGATTCCTTTTTCATGGCTACTAGTGTCAATACAGTCCTGCAGACAATAGATACCAGCCTCCACCAAAGAAGAAACCACATAAGACGTTTATACAAATGTGAGGTTGTCAATACCACTTCATGGTAAAGGTTATCAATGGCAAACCCAATGTTTCCTATATTATCTACAAAGAAATGTTTCACATTGATAAAAACAGTCAATTTTTCCATGGAATTCATGACACAAGTGGAGATAAGTGTTTTATGTTTGCTGCTAATCTATCCGTGGAGTGCAAAAGCTATATTGAAAGCCTTTTGCTCATGGACATCAATGTCAATGCAATAATGGATAGACACATCAACGATCTTGCCTTATGTGGCATGATGTCAAAGAGAGATCAATTCCTTATAAGAAAGGATGTAATCAATGCCTGGCAAAAGGTGTGTTCTACTCACACATAGAAACACAAAGTCAATTTGAGTTTCCTACTATGGAGTGGATAGGACTTTGACAACTTCTACTTTCAATGGCCCGATGGGAACAATACACCTTTTTTATCAGGGTTCAGACTCAATGGATGTTGGATAGGATGGTTAGCCACGCGCACAATTCAGTCATCTCAATGGATTCCATGTTTTCAACTAAAAAATATGGGGTGAGGCCTTACAAACATTGACAAATAGTTCTTCGTGTTTTCAATGATCTTGTTGGCTGTAAACCTAAAAATGCTCATGTTGAGTTGTTTTGACTACAGTTTCCATTATATACTCTACTTTTTTTCGACGAACAACAGAGTGGTGTGTCGGTTGTGTGGGTAGTCTCCTCACGAAACAAGATTGAGGACATCTCTACATGGCTACGCGTATTGCATGACCATGGAAGAAGAGCTAGACCCGATTGGAGAATCAATGCATTTTTGGCCGATGATGGGACTGCAAAAATCCAAGCCATACAATATGTGCATCCCTTTGTTCATTTGTGTACCTTTCTCATTTGCATTTATTTTCAATGCCACTTTCTCATGTAGATGAGCAGTAAACAATATCATTTGTATTGTCTATTAGGGTTGGCTTTTAATGTCGTGTGCTTCTGTGCCTTTGGCATGTCAAAAGGGCTTGGTTGAAGAATATATATAAGTACACAGCCAAGGAAAGGGCAATGGACATCTTCCACAATCTTGGCACGATCATGATGGCAATCGGTGAGAATGAAGATAGCGTCACTTAGCTATTGAACTCTTTTGTTCAGGAGTTCAATGATTAGCCCTGATTCTTAGAGTACTTCAACAAGACCTAGTGCGAAAGAGAAGGTCGAATTGGTGAGTTGACAATTTTTGTCACATTGTAGGATTCACACCATTCAAATTATTTGATGTTACCTCTAATACGTTGTGGTTTACTTGACTATTGGAAATTTTTTTCGCAGCCATGTGGGGGAAAAATTGCAGACTATTCCCACATGCCAACTAGGATACGAATGCAGCCATTGATTCATACCATTGCACACTCAAAACTCAGTACTTGTGTGATTGTTCTAAAAAATGCACTAGGAGAATGGACTATTTGTATTACACACTTGTGCATAAAATGGAACTATTCTATAGGCAAAAGGAAAAGTTGCAGCATTATGGTTTTTTGACAAACTAAAAGTGTTTAAATATGTGATCTAGTTTGGAGCGGGCCAAGGCAATTCCAGATGATCACTGTATTCCCGATGAAACAAATCCTAGATGGTACTGGGTGAAATTCAAAGTAGGTCCGACCACTACCTTGTTCAGAAACTTGGGGAGCACCTTTTTGTGACTACACTTGGAGTTTGCAGGGGAACACTTGCAAACATGTCATGAAGGTTGCTGACTTGATTAAAAGATCATCTGGTGTTGAAGGGGTGGTCCACAATAAGTGAATTTCAATTTGAATTACGTTACTTTATGGGATTCAATTGTGTTTTTCATTTTCTACTGCCTAATACAAGTTTCTTTTGTGTGGTCATTTAGGTGGGGGAGGTCAACCAATTGATAGAGGGATAGATTTGAACGAGACATTGTCACAGGGGGGTGTAGAAGAAAACAATCCTAATGTTCTCACCCCTACACAAGCTCCTTCTATCACTCATGTATATGATGAACATGTGCTCAAAATGTCTCTTTGGAATGACATAAATGAACTCTTGAACAAAGTGATGCATACATTGCCACAGTGTCTACAACAGGTGTAGTCATACGCAGAATGTGTGGAGAGGTTTCTACGGGACCTACGACAGTCAAATGCATTTCCATTTGAATTCATTCTTGATCCTGATGAAGTTGCAACTAGCACCATTCGCATGCATCCATGGTTTAGTGCAAGCAAGGATCATCGTCAACATGCAACTCAGCGTATGAAGTCTGTCGCAGAATAGTCAGATCACCGAACCCCTTTGGATGACTCCTTTCCCTTCTTTGTGAACAATAGCTTGAATGTGAATGTCAATATGCAATGTGAGACTTCAGGCATAGCTGCTATGGATGTGGTAGAGGATACAACATCTAATACGGGTAATTATGAGAAACCCCATTTCAATTTCTATATTGTAATAGGAAATGGTATTGCAGATTTCTTTTTTCCAGTATGTGCTTGTACCACATCATAAACTTTCTAATTTCTTTTTTGGTTTTTTTTGTTCACTTCAACATTCCAATCTAGGGAAAGGATTCTTCGCTGGCGGTTGTCTTTCACGAGTGTAAACCCAATGGAAGGTATGGTTCGAATTTAATAACTATGCATACGTAAGTCCAATTTTTAGTATGACCTTATGCAATACCATTCTTCCTTATAAAAATTTGGCTACGGTGATAGGCTGATGTCGGCCAATGTGCCTTCACTCTGTTGCTTCTTCAAGACTTACTAAGGATTGCACAAGCATAGTTCAGTGAACCTTCATCTATAGGTAAGCATATTTGTTTTGTTTACTTAGTTCAGTGAGTGGGAAATCCATTTGAGGTATTTAGAAGAGGTTGAATCAAATTTAGAAGTGTAAAGAGAAAGAAATTCAAAATATGCCTGTGAACCCTTAACAAGGGGTTTTGAGAGTCTTGTGAGGTTTTAGACCTTCATCCCACAGATGCAAGTTTAGAGGAACGGTGGGATGGATTGTTTAGGGTGTAATTAGGATTTTTTAAGAAGTGTGTGTGTTGATTCATGCAGGGGAAGCAAAGCATTCAATGTTTGGTTGTTGATCTTCAGAAAATACAGAAGTTTTCCAATGAAAATGGATGGCTACAAGTTGGTAATTGAGGAAAGTGCATTCAATGGGACTAAAAGTTGTTCCTAAAGCATGGGTAGACATTTCTAAACATGTTTCATATGGTGGAAAAGCATGGGAAGGTTTGGAATACACTATTCTATTAAGCTCTCATTTGTTAGAGCTTGTTTTGTGCATAAAGTAAGGGTTTAGTAGATCGGCATTTGCTTGAGCCTTTCTATTCCTAAAAGTTGATGATTCCTAAGTTTTGAGACTTGTTAAAGGACCGTTTGAAGTCATTAGGTGTTTTGATGATGATTTAAGACCTCCTCCTTTGTAAATTTGGGCTAATTGAGTGCATTTCTAGTGGTATAGTCATGTTTTCAAGCATTCTTTTCAAAACAATAGCATCTGAATTTGTGATATGTTAAAATTGACACAAATGGGTTTCTGGAATAGTAAATAGCTTATGGGGTTTCAATGTAGTTTGGATGGAATGCCCGCTTTTTCCAAGTTGCAATGCTACTAGGGTTCGAGTTTTGGATGCATGAAATTATGAATCTGGTAAAATAAAGTTGGGAGGCAGAATATTTGGATTGTTACTGTCACAATAAGGTTGGATAAAGGTATTTCAAGGCTTGGTAAGGGTTTCCAAGTAAGAATTAGTGATGGGTCACCTTTTGTCTTATGGAAAATAAGGTGTTATGAAGGGTAAATTGGGCTTGTTAAATGTAAGAATTGGTTCAAGATGTTTTAATTAGGTTTTGGTTTTTGATTCGGTCAATGAAATGGTAATGAATGTATTTCAAGGTCTATGGAGAGCTTTAAAGCAAGTTTGGCTAATTGGTTGTCTTAATTGCCTTGTTTGGAATATTGTTGGAAAGAGAAGTTATTTGGTGAATGCTGGTAGTGATGAGTTCTCTAATCAATTTTATGCTATGGTTCAATTAGTTTGATGAAGGTTAAGATGTATTTGAATCATTTTGATGAAAAGATAAGTAAGTTTGTTGGTTTGTCTTCTCAGTTGTTGTTTGGGTCAAAAGTACCCCTGGTTGGTTTGAGGTTTTTGGTAGATGCTCTTGCATCACTATTATTCTTTGACATATTTTTTCCAAGCATCCATAGCTTGTTTAAAAGTACATATTTTAGGCTTTTAGCCATAATAGCAAGGCAACGAACTGTTTGATAAAAATACTTTGGTAGACATGTATGAAAAATGTCGTAGCGTAGACAAGGTAGTGAATTGTTTGAAAAAATGCCTCAAAGAAATGTGGTCTCATGGTGATGGAATTTTATTATTTGATGCATTTTTTCAAACAGATCATTGCCTTGTCTATGCTATTGCTTACTATTATGCTTTGACAATTTTTTCCAAGCATCCATAACTTGTTCGAAAGTACCTGTTTTAGGCTTTAAGCCATATGATGCAAGAGATAGGTGCTTTTGAACAACACAAACACAAATCAACTTGATTCAAACATGAATTTGACTCTCAAACCCAAACTTGGGTGCAACTTACACAACCAACTACACTTTCTAGTAGGTCTATAGACCTATTTGCTCAACTTTACACACCAATAACTTACTCAATAACCCAAATATTGACACTTTCAAACACCCATTATTCCCAAATCAAACATAGTACAAAACTTCAATAGGTTCTTTTGGAACAAACACTTCAAACTAGCTCTTTTTTGTTGTCTTAGACCCCAAAATAGGCCTATTTTACAAAGAGACTCATATTTAAACTCTTTCCAAACCTGAAATTTCAATGGGGAAGAATTAACCAGTCACCGAAACCACCAAATCCACAATTATTGTTGGAAGATACGCTTCCCAAGACACTATTTCACTAAACCCTCATTTTGAGCCATTTTCATGAGGTTTTTATGGAAATCAATGTTCCCAAGCTTCCCACTCTCTAAAAACTCTTCAAACATGACTATTTAATCCTAAAAAAAATTAATCTAACCTTAAACTTTTCTTCCCCCAAGTTTCATAGACATTCACTTACTAAAACCACCATATTTCACCTAAAACCACTCATTTTTGCAATGCATGGCAACACACAAAATCACCTACAACACCTTCCCAGCTCTTGCAAACTCACAAAACACATTTTCAGACCTATTAATGACTACCATGGCCATTCCATCGAGCTACATTTCATACAATAGATGGAATGGCCATTTTTACAACATTAAGGCCTTAAAACCCTTAAATCTGGTTATAGACTTGTAGTCAACCTTTTTGCTCTCAGATGCATAAATCTCAGTAAATCTTCACAAGAATGGAACCAAAATAACCTTAGTTATATCCTTCACCAGATCAAGTCAACCTATGAGCAATATAGCACCTGTACAACTTTCTACAAAGTCGGGAAAAGTGTAGATTTGAGTGTAAAATACATAAATCTCAAGCAAGAACAAAGTTTTTCATTGAAGTTTTTCAATATTATTCCAGTATTTTCTATTACAAACAACTAAATGTCCTTTAAAAAGGAATTAACAATATTTCCCATGCAAAATCCCACTAACTCCATCAGTTACATTATGGAGACCCACTATCTATACCTGAAACATGCAAACTAGCTGGCGATAAATGCAAGATTTTGCATGCTTTACAAGTTTAGCACTAATGACCCCACTAAACTATGTATTTTTGAGTTCCTTTGATTAATGATTTTAAAATTCTTCAACAATCATTTGTTGAAGTGTATTCCATGCTATTGAAACTATAGGGAAGGACAGAGAGTCACTTTTAGTTGTGGGTGTCTATGTTGACAAGTTTGATCAATCTCAAGAAGTCTAAACAGGCCTAAATTGCAAAACACTAATCCATTTTTATGAGTGTTGTTACAAAAAAAAGTTATCCTATCTTTTTATATGTGTTTAAACATCTTAAGGGGCATCTGAATATATGTGTGGAATTCAGTTTGATGATTTGGTTCAAGATGTATGGTCTAACTGACCTTATTGCAAGGCTACCAGCCTAGGACAGTATTTGTATAGTGTGGAATCTTCTACTTGGAAAGGTCATTAGATCATGGTGAGTATACCTAAAAGGGTGGTGTTTGAATGTTTGGTTGTGAGGATTTAAGTTTGGTGAGACTAAAACTAAAATTTTCCTTATGATTGAAAGGTGCTTGCCTAGAAAGATCAGTTGAGGGAAACCCATTGTGGTGAAAAATGTTTATAGTAGATTGAGTTTGAGAAATTTATATCTTTCAACCCCTTAGCATTGCATCAGTAGCTATGCAATGTGAAGTAATTGCATAACTTCTTAGGTTGACTTTGTGCAAAACTATATTGTAATTGAAATTTTGTCATCTATCAGCATCTAGTTATTAGTTATGCAATGTGAAGTAATGCTTTGAGTTAGAAAGATGTGAAATGTAATGAATGTAATCAACGATGTGAATATAAACTACAAAAATTTATTTTCTACAATTCATAGTTAAACTCGTCTGATTGGAACAAATAGAATGCTCACATTATTTGCCATGTTGGAAAACACACTGTCCCTACATAGTTAGTTCGTTATGAAAAGTTTTGTTTCACTTTCAATTTTTTTAGCAACTGTTTCATGCAGTGCAAATTTCCTTTCTACCTTTCTTCACGTGAATGTAACAAATAGAATGCTCACATTATTTGCACTGTTTGAAAACACACTGTCCCCTGTCACCCATTTCGATAGGAAAATGTTAATGTTTCCTACAGTCCAAGAATGTAATGAAGCCAACATTCAGAGTGTGTTTCTAATTAGATAATGCTATTGTATCTGCTGAAATTTTTGTTGTCTTTCATTTTAGGCATTGTTGTTCTTGTTGTTCCAGTTGTGCATTGCCTATGCCCATTAGAGATACTGCACATGTTGCTTCATTAAGTTCTGAAGAATAGGTACAATCTCTTCAGTGAAAACATTATCTATATCTTCCACTTTGATCTCTTATTTTTCACTATTTCCATTACATTGACAATGTCTTTCTAATTAGAGAATGTAGGTGTACCTTCTAAAAAAGTTGTTTTGTCTTTCATTTCAGGAATTTTAGTACCTATTGCTATAGTTGTATAGAAGTTGTCACACAGTTCATGAGCATGCAGGGCCAGTTGGTTGACCAACTACCACCTATATCTTCCATGCAATATTCTTGCTCAAATTGAGGAATTGAGCCTCCCGTACAAGTTGTGGGAAAATATGTTAAGGAGAATTAATAGAAAAGGGCCACACCGCATAGATTTGAACTATCATAGTTATGATCACTTCTTTAACAATGTATTTGGTGTATGGGAAAAAATGGGCATGGATGTTCAATATTGCAATCTACAAATAGAGATTGTAAATTTATGTGATTGGCCAATGTCTCTTTACTGAGAAATTCAAGACCTTTTCCTAGCTGGATGCATTTGGAAGGTGTGTAGTAAACCAACAATTATCATACACAAGCACAATCTTACGGACAGGTTGAGCATGAGTTTTATGAGATTCCTCAAGGGGGAATCTCTAATTAGTAATCACACGAGTCTTGTGGAGGAATGGTTGTTGGTCATGTTCAAATTCAACCATATTGTCAAGTTCGAGATCCACTGTGTCAGACCCTCATTCAGGTTGCTACATGCGAATTACGGGGTGCCAACGTTGTATGTTGTCAATTCCACCTTGACAATCAGAGTGCGCAAAACCCTTTCGGATGCTAAGAACATAGAGATTATACCTATTCGTAAATGGTTGACATAGTTCTCAATGTTAGTTGTATTAAATGTGGATTGTAATTTTCTTTAGATTCTATAATATTGACTCAAAATATTTTTATATTTGACTGTGTGGTGCAAATTGTTTATCTCAGATCAAATTTGAAAACATTGTGACAACCTTGTGTGTTGTCGATCCTGCAACTTTTTTGTACATTTTCTATTTCGAAAATATTATGATATTGAAATGAAATGTTTGCTGCAAATTGGCATTGTTATAAAATATGAAGTTGATTTTCAATATTGTTATAAAATGTGCATCTTGTCTTCCAAACGTACAAGGATATTGAAATAGAATGTTTGATGCAAGTAATGGGTTGTTATAAAATATGAAGGTGAACTTGAATACACTTTTTTGTTACAATCTGCATAATAGAAACTATTGTCTTTGAAGAATAATTGAGAAGCGAGGGACAACCCTGTGTGTTTTCCATGTTGCAACTTTTTTGGTGCACCTTGTCTTCCAAACGTATAAGGATATTGAAATGGAATGTTTGCTACAAGTAATGGGTTGTTATAAAATATGAAGGTGAACTTGAATACACTATTTTGTTACAGTCTGCATAACAGAAACTATTTTCTTTGAAGAAGAATTGAGAAGCCAGGGACAACCCTGTGTATTTTCCATGCTGCAAATTGTTTTGTACATTTTGTCTTCCAAACGTATAAGGATATTGAAATGGAATGTTTGCTGCAAGTAATAGGTTGTTATAAAATATGAAGGTGAACTTGAATACACTATTTTGTTACAATCTACATAACATAAACTGTTGTCTTTGAAGAAGAATTGAGAAGCGAAGGACAATCTTGTGTGTTTTCCATGCTACAACTTTTTTTGTGCATCTTATCTTCCAAATGTATAAGGATATTGAAATGGAATTTTTTGATGCAGTGCAAAGGAAGAAACCATCACTCACATGATTACAAATTTTACAATCAAGGACTCAATCCCTTCTATTCCTTCAAGTTCCCAAGAAAACTACACAAAACAATGACTTCTACAAAGGCACAAAATTGAGCTTTCACTTTCTCTGACCCAAACAAAATTAATCATCTTCTTCAAACTCATTAGAGACTCAATCTCACCCAAATCATCCAATATCAGGACCTTTATTCATCATCTTAATGTCTTTTCTCTTAAATCTGTCTTTAAGCTAGTAGCACTCCAAATATGAACTATCAGAGAAATCTCTCAATGCAGACCTTATCTTCAAACTATAACTGGCTTTTTAGATACCTTTTAAGGGTTTTGAAAACATATCAAAATATCTTCATTGGTTACTTTGAGAAAATATGCTCAAATCAAGACTATACCATCCAAATTAGGTCTAATTAGGTCTGTGACACACTAGGGATTATTGACTTAGTCATCTCCAAACTCATTTTCCCTTAACCAATGCTTAGAACATGCTAAATTGGACCTGCTCATGCTTTTTAGTCCATCAGGCATCCATTTCCTTGAGTGGTTCACAAACCCTAGGTCTGTATTACTTAATTGTTCCTTAGAACTCTATTTTCTTAGACAGTTACAGTCATAAATCTTAATTTCTCACTCACAAATCTTATATTTTTTATCCAAAACCTTCAGAATATGTAACTAGATGCAATTTATGTTATTTCTACCAAATATCAGGAATTTTCACTTGATAGTTTGAAAGATACACAATATTTTCATGCTACAGTCTGCATAACAGAAATTGTTGTCTTAGAACAAGATTTCAAAGTTGAGGGACAAACTTGTGTGTTTTCCATCCTGCAATTTTTTTTGTGCATCTTGTGTTCCAAATGTATAACGATATGGAAATGGAATGTTTGCTGCAAGTAAGGGTTGTTATAAAATATGAAGGTGAACTTGAATATGTTATTTTATTATAGTCTACATAACAAAAATTGTTGTTGTTACCAATTTTTTGCTATTGCTCAATTGGTGGAGCTGATTAAATACTGTTATATTTGAAAGTGAAAATTACAGTTATTTCTGCATGTTCCTAAGTGTTGTTTTCACTCTATTCATCATTCATCAAGTGACAGTTATGCGGTGTTTGAAAAAATTGAGTTTCAGAAGTATTACTCATGTTTTTTGCAAAATCAAATGGAGTACAAGACTGAATATACAAATGATAAAGCATAACATAATGCTTTTGTTTATTTCATGAAATGATTCACATTACAACATGTTTTCATTTGATTGTAAGAATACAAATGACAAGTACAACTTTGCATTTCAATGCATTTTCTTTCAAAATGGAAATGAAAGAACGAAATTTAAATATCCACACAAGTCGTGGTTTTAGCTAATTTCATTCATGACAAGAAAGGAAATATACAACTAAAAGAGAAAGTAACAAGTAACATGGGACATATCCATCATTGCTTGAGTTGGTTTTTGGGTTGCTGCTTCGTAGCTTGATCCATCATGCTTCCACTCTTGGGTGTGCCTGCAAGAGATTAAGAGGGGCGTCAATTAAGAGCTCGGGATATGAACTATACTACATGCCATACTAACAGAGATATATTTCAATCCTTGCAATGCATAGAACCAACTAAAGAAAGAACATCATCATCATATATTTATTTTTTGCTAACATCATTTGTTTCCTTGTGCAGGTATAGGAAAATTCATGTAGTTGATTATCTTTTGAAGACCAAGCATGTGGGGAAAAATGGGCTCCCACAAGGGTAGAGATCGGCATGCTACCCCTTATACATTACAGATGGGGCTGAGAGAAGGAGTGCAATCATCATGTTCATGACAAGAAAGGAAATATACAACTAAAAGAGTAAAGGAGAGTTCATTCGTCAAATTCATTAAGCCGACTGTTCACTCATAACAATCAAGTATGCTTCCTGAAAGCTACAGGTGAACAATACGTTTAAATGAACTCAATCAATTCAACTAGAATACATCATTTTCATAATTGCAAATTCCAAATATTGTTGTACAGTTTGCATTATTCTATCATGGGTGTTGTTATGCATCTTATTTCATGATATTACAACAATATTCTATCTTTAAGCAATGATAGTGAACAAGCATACATAATGCCTCAATAAAGAGTATTGTTTCAAACTTTCATTTGAGAAGAGCAAGTGCATAAAATAGTTTTAAATAATGGAGCATAAAAATGCATGAAGAGTGCCAGGTTGAATAGCACGAACATGTAAGGACAGTCAAGCATGAAGAGAGCTCCAGATTTTTTTCAAGCATTAGGGTTTGTGCATCATTGTGTTTGAAATGAAAACAGTTCCAAGAGTACACTATTCTTGAAGGTTTGTTTTATCATCCCAAGGATATTTAGCATGAAGTTGAAGGCAAACAAAATATGGAACAGGTTTGACAAGGATTAAATACATAGAAGTCATTTCCAGAATGCGAACTCTTTACCATGCTTACATCACATGAGTTTTGATCCTACAAGCAATCAATTATACAATAAAAGATGAGTGTTCATCCTCTTAAAACAACAGGCTTGAAGCTTTTGTTCATAAGGAAGGAAAATACAACAAGAGGTTTGGGCCATATCACAAACATTTTCAGAAGCTTGAAACCCACCTGGGTGTTTTGTTTTTTCTTCTCATCTGAAACAGAAGCAGATTGTGTTTTCATACAAGGGGAGTATTTTTGTACACAGTGCAAAGCTTATAAAATTTTATGTCTTGACAGAAGGAAGCAAGAATATGGTGTCACAAAGATAAAATAAAGCTACAGATTTACAATTTTGAGTATGTCAAATACCCACATTGGGTTTGGAGCTAAATACAGAAATCACAAATACCTATATGAATTTCTTGTCTCAGAAGTATAGTCTTTTTCAAAGTAACATTTACCCATATAGGGGTTTTTACATAATTCAAAATACAATTAAAATGCAATGAAGGGGTCGAGCTCGAATTTTGGAGAGACCTAGAATACACATTATTCTCCTTAAAAGACATATTTCTTTCATTTTCAGAATACCCACATTGGGGTTTTGAAATTTAAAAGAAAATAGTTTCATTTTCATGAACACCCACATGGGTTCTTGACAAATACAAAAATGAGAAGATTCTTTCAAGTTTTTATAAATACCCAGATGTGGATTTTCACTCAGAATGTAGATTTGCCATGATTTCCAGAATACCCACATTGGGGTTTTTAATTGGAATGAGGATAGTTACATTTTTTCATTTACCCACATGGGGTTTTCACAAGAAATTGCAAAAAATGCATGAGAGGCATCATGGGTCAAGCCCAGTTATGGAGGAGCTTCAATTACATAAATCTCAATAAGTTGAAAGGAACAATTTTGAATTCATTGTAGTTTTCAAAAAATCTGAAGATTAAAGAATGGAGAAATGCAGTAAGAAGTTCTTCATAGAACTAGAATCACACACTCATGGCGCAGCCTGGGTAGTGGTCTGCATTTTATTCATGCAAAGTAGCAATCATAGCTCTCATAGTTTAAGCTTTTAAATATTTTTCATTAACAAAGATACAAAAAGAATAATAGAAAGAGTGAAACTCACCTTGTGATGCCTGTAGAAGAATAGAGAAGCCACGGCCAAGCTCTTAAGAACTCTCAAGAATAAGGGTTGAGCTCTCCCATGGCGGCCAACAAGAGACAAGGCCAAGGAATAACAAAAAAAAACCAAAAGAAATGGAGTAAACGCATCAAAAATGGCATTCTAGTCACGGCTTGTGAGGCCATTTTTCTCACCAAAAGAGCCAAGGGATGAATAGAAAAATGTTGAAATAAACTGTAGAGGAAGTGAGCTTACCAAGTGGCGTGCCCAACTCTCATGGAGCTCGCAAAAAACAAAGCTCGAGCTCTCTCTCATGGCGCCTCATGGAGAAAGAGGAGAACAGAGAGTAAATCTAGAGGGGCCGAGCTATATAAAAGGAAAACCATCAGATACATGCCAAGCCCGCGGCCTCAAGGCCAAAAGATGCTTCTGAAAGCAAGAAGGAAGTTTCAGGAGTCTACATAAAGCTCAAAAATGTGCTTACCATCAAAGACCATGAAGCTTCGACAGAAGAAGTGACGAATGGAGTTCAAGCTTTCCTGCAAAAGTCCAAACCCTAGCATGATGGTGGCACTCACCCAGGCAGAGCCTTCTCTTCAAAAGTTAGAAGGGTGGAATGAAATGATGTTAGGGTTTTTGCTTTGGTTTTGTTCCCTATTCACCCTAATTTGATTTAGTAAAGATTACCAAGTTTTTAGAAATTTTAATTTCTAAGTCTAAAATCATGTGGCCGAATGTATTGCCTAGGTCGATCTTGGTGATTTTCAAAGTCTAGGTCTAGTTTGGGCTTTGGATATTGCCTTAGTCAAAATGAAAAGATAATTGCCTTAGTTTTTTAATTGATTTTGAGGAAAAATCAATTAATGGAATGAGGAAATATTTATGCCTTAGAGAAATGGACATTTATGCTTATTTGATTTCAAATGATTTTAAAAGAAATCAATTAAATGTTCATTGATAGAGAGGGCCTTTTATTTTTATGATTTTTTATAAGAAAAATCAGATATTGTAATTGGCGAGATAAGCTTATTATTGTTTTGCAAAATATTTTCTAAATCTTTAATTGCAAAAATAAATCTTATTGAGAGAATATTAAATCTGCAAACCATGTAAAGCAGGATTAAAGCGATATTTTATAAATTGCTTTAATTCTTCGCTATTTTTAGCAGATTTTTGAGTGATCTTCTTTTGGTCGGATTTGGGCTTCCTGATAGAAAGATAGGGTGTTTTATTTGCTTTCAAAGCAGATTTGGCCTATTTCGAGGAGCTTTACAGTATGTATTTGCAAAAAGTGTGTTTTTTCCACTTTTGTGCAGACTTCTGAGGTAATTTTGATATCTTTCCTTAAGCTTTCTTCTTGAGCTCGGATTAGGGTTTTGGAGATATATCTTGTGAAAAACTAAGTGTTTTTCAGGTTCATATTCTAGTTTCTTGCTCTTACACATTTTTGAGCTTGTAAACTTATTTGGTACTCAGTTTCAGATTTTGGGCATGCTCCTACAGTTGAATAAAAACAACATTCCTACTTCTCATTTTTGTGTCTACTTGCAGTTTCAGTTTGATGTTATATTGTGATTTATGTTTACAGAGTCCTTGTTATGTCCTAAGACTGTAATTCTTGATGCAAAAAGTTCAAATATACAGGTTGCATGTTGTATCTAAAATCAAGTCTTCATGCAAATTATTTATGTGTTAATTATTCATGAGAGGTTGTGAGAAACTGTTGTTTTCTGAAAGTTGTTTGTGGGGAAAGACTAGAGTCATCATTAAATTATTATAAACTCCTGAAAATCATTTGTAAGTCATAGTTTTTCATTTAAGTCATCTTTTCTCTATCCCTTTTCTCAGAAGATCACTTAGAATAGGATCCATCATTCAGAGAACTAGCTCACTCTAGAGATTCGTTTTCACAATGAGTTACCCATAACTCGAGAACGTTTCCATGTGTCAATAGATTGTTGAAATTTCAATTTCAGCAGGGTGCAAATCTTATTGATAATAGTTGTCTTAGAACAAGATTTCAGAGGTAAGGGACAACCCTGTGTGTTTTCCATTTTGCAACTTTTTTTTGTGCATAGTCCGTTCCAAACGTATAACGATATTGAAATGGAATGTTTGCTGCAAGTAAGGGTTATTATAAAATATGAAGGTGAACTTGAATACACTGTTTTGTTACAGTCTGCATGACAGAAAGTATTAGAACAAGATTTCAGAGGTGAGGGACAACCCTGTGTGTTTTCCATGCTGCAACTTTTTTTTGTGCATAGTGTGTTCCAAACATATAATGATATTGAAATGGAATGTTTGCTGCAAGTAAAGGTTGTTATAAAATATGAAGGTGGACTTGAATACACTATTTTTTTACCATCTGCATAACATAAACTATTGTCTTAGAATAAGATTTCAGAGGTGAGGGACAACCCTGTGTGTTTTCCATTATGCAACTTTTTTTGTGTATAGTGTGTTCCAAACATATAACGATATTGAAATGGAATGTTTGCTGCAAGGGTTGTTATAAAATATGAAGTTAAACTCGAATACACTATTTTTTTATAGTCTGCATAACAGAAACTATTGTCTTAGAACAAGATTTCAGAGGTGAGGGACAACCTTGTATGTTTTCCATTCTACAACTTTTTTTTGTGCATAGTGTGTTCCAAACGTATAATGATTTTGAAATGGAATGTTTGCTAGAAGTAAGGGTTGTTATAAAATATGAAGGTGAACTTGAATACACTGTTTTGTTACAGTCTGCATAACATAAACTATTGTCTTAGAACAAGATTTGAGAGGTGAGGGACAACCCTGTGTGTTTTCCATTCTGCAACTCTTTTTTGTGCATAGTGTGTTCGAAACATATAATGATATTGAAATGGAATGTTTGTTGCAAGTAAGGGTTGTTATAAAATATGAAGGTGAACTTGAATACACTATTTTGTTACAGTCTGCATAACATAAATTGTTGTCTTAGAACAAGATTTTAGAGGTTGGGGACAACCCTGTGTGTTTTCCATTCTACAACTTTTTTGGTGCATAGTGTGTTCTAAACATATAACGATATTGAAATGGAATGTTTGTTGCAAGTAATGGGTTATAAAATATGAAGGTGAACTTGAATACAGTGTTTTGTTACAATCTACAAAATAGAAACTATTGTCTTAGAACAAGATTTCAGAGGTGAGGGACAACCCTATGTGTTTTCCATTCTACAACTTTTTTTTGTGCATAGTGCATTCCGAACGTATTACAATATTGAAATGGAATATTTGCTACAAGTAATGGATTGTTATAAAATATGATGGTGAACTTGAATACAGTGTTTTGTTATAGTCTACATAACAGAAAGTGTTGTCTTTGAAGAAGATTTGAGAAATGAGGGACAACCCTCTGTGTTTTCCATCGTGCAACTTTTTTGTGTGGAACATTTGTTGCAAGCAATGGTACTTATAAAATATGAAGGTGAACTTCAATACATTGTGTTCGTACGTTGTGCATAACACTAACCATTGTCTTTGAACAAGATTTGAAAAGTGAGGGACAACCCTGTGTGTTTTCCATCCTCCAACTTTTTTGTGCATCTTGTTTTTGAAATGTATTACGATATTGAAATGGAATGTTTTTTGTAAGTAATGGGTTTTTATATAATATGAAGGTGAAATTCAATACATAGTGCTGATACAGTTTGCATAATAGAAAGTGTTGTCTTTGAAGAAGAATTGAGAAGTGAGGGACAACCCTGTGTGTTTTCCATCATGCAAGTTTTTTTGTGCATCTTGTGTTGTAAACATATTACAATATTGAAATGGAATGTTTCCTAAAAGTAAGGGTTGTTATAGAATATGAAGTTGAACTTCAATACACTGTTTTGTTATAGTCCCTAGAACATAAAGTGCTCATTGCATGTGCTTACATTTGTAAGTAAGTTGACATACATAAGTAAGTTTTCAAAATGAAGTAATTGACATAGGATAGTGTATTTTCCAACACTGCAAGCAATGCAAGCATTTTATTTGTTCTGATCACATGGAAAAAGGAAATTCCATTTTTACTCAACCAACTAGTTATAAAATTTGAAAGTGGACTTCATTACATTTTTGGAGCGTATAAAATTAAAAAAAAAAATCATGAAATATGAAAGTGGACTTAAATTCATTTTTGGAGCGTCCGAAATAAATACTTATCATAAGGAAATAACTAACAGGGGATAGTGTGTTTTCCAAAACTACAATCAATGCAAGCATTTTATGTGTTCCAATCACATGGAAAAAGGAAATATGTCATTTCCACTCTACCTGATAGTCTTCTAAAAATTGAAAGTGGACTTCATTTCATTTTGGGAGCATACGAAATAAAGACTTTTCAAAAATAAATAACTGATAGGGGACAGTGTGTTTTCCAACACTACAACCAATACAAGCATTTTATTTGTCACAATGACATGAAAAAGGGAAATCCTCCATCTCCACTCTACCAAATCGTTGTTGTAAAAATTCAAAGTGGACTTCACTTCATTTTTGGAGCATGAGAAATAAAAACTTTTTGTAAGGAAATAACTAACAGGGGATAGTGTGTTTTCCAACACTGCAAGCAATGCAAACATTTTATTTGTTTCAATTACATGGAAAAGCGAAATCTGCCATCTCCACTCTAGCAAATACTTGTTCTAAAAATTCAAAGTGGACTTCATTGCATTATTGGTCGTAACGAAACAAACACTTATCATAATGAAATAACTGATAGGGGATAGTGTGTTTTCCAACTCTACAAACAATGCTAGCATTTAATTTGTTCCAATCACATGGAAAAAGGAAATATGCCATATACAGTCAACAAAATACTTGTTCTAAAAATTGAAAGTGGACTTCATTGCATTCTTTCTCATAACAAAACAATTACAGGGCTATGAAAAGTTTGATATGAAATGGATAACAACAAAGTGTTCAAAGACATGGAAATAGTATATTTGTTCACCATAATTGTTCAATAATCAAATAATTACAGAGGGCCATGAAAAGTCTCATATGAAATGTATAACAACATAGTGTTCAAACATATGAAAATGGTATATCTCTACACCACAATTGTTCAATAATCAAATAATGAAACCCACAATGTAGAATCAATATTATGAGCCTATCTCATCATATCCTACACTGCCTATTCTTTGCAATCATGCCTGCGTAATATATGACACATTTCTTAGGGTCCTTATGTATTTCGGGAGGGGTGATTCCAATTCCATGAACCCTCACAGATGATGAACGTGAAACAACATATTTCTTCATAGGTTGTGCTTAGTCCTTGGCAAGTTTAACACCTTCACCCTATAGCAAACAATTAATCACAATTAATGTATGCATCGAAACAATATAAGGTAGTATGATATATATAGCAACATATCATTTATTTGTACCTCTGGAACATAATGCTTCATCTCAGAGAGCTTCCATACCATGAATTCGCCCACACACTCTTCGACGGTCTCTGCGCCAAGACGTGGAAAAGGCACTAAGTGTTCACCAGCAATGGCCTGAACAATGCTGACTCACACAATTTTTTGGGTGCTTAAAGCAGTGGGTTTGAGCATTTCTATCGACATGTACAATGCCTTTGGAAACCCATTTACGCTGCCTCCAAAGATCAACATGATTGTTTACTCCAGTAATGGTAATTCAATACGCTATAGAAGTAAACTAGAAACACAATATCATTGAGTATGTAAAAGCATTCACATAACATAACATATGTATATGAAGCATTGCAGTATTTATTCATGTATTTGCAGTATTACATTATCATCTCAACATACCCTTGACTACGAACCAAACAACAACATAAATAGTTAATCGGCGTCGGTTGAGAGCACCAACTGTCGGCAACTGACAAGTACCAACTACTCCTAAGTGCTAACTAGTCCCGAGTGCTAAATAATCTCAAGGACTAACATTATTTATTTATTCTATTTGCTAATTACTATTTAGCGGCCTACATCATCCCCCCCTCAGAAAAAGTCATCTTCCCAGACGACAAATACAATACTGGGAGATCAATACATAAAATTTCAGTGGGAAGAGGGTTGAGAGGATGTCCCTGGTGGCTGGGGAACTGATGAAGTGGTAGCCGGAGTGGTCAGCTGTCGTAGTTGGTACACCTCCTCTGTACGCTGCTGAAGGTGACGAGAGGCCTTCAATTCCTTCTCTCGAGTGGTTTTGACCAAGTGCACTACCTCCAAGTTTTTACTGACCCTCTCCAGTTCTTTGTCTTTTTCTGCCAACTGGCAGCCCATCTCCTCCTCAAGTGCTTTCATCATCTTCTCCATACCCTGAATGCTTGTATCCCGAGTGATCACTTCCAGCTTCTCCTTCTCCAACAAACGAGTGAGCTCTTGTAGTTGTTTCTCAAAGGATTCTGCCTTGGCCTGTATTTTACAGGAAAGGGTGATGGCTTGATTCGCTTTCCTCGTCATTTTGTTCATATGTATCTCATACTCTCGGTAGGCTAGAAATAATGTCATGTATGTTGTCTCCATCTCAAATAACTGTGCCACCAGCTTGTTGTCTCTCCCATGCAAAACTGACCTCTTTGGAAACCAAGCAACCATCATTTCTGGTGTCTTCTTCGCCAACCAATCACCAGTAAATATCTTGTCAAACTCTCTACCACTCCCTAAGTTCATGAACTGAATGATCCTTCGTGCCTCCTACTCGACTATGGGTGAGTAGTTCCAGTGCAGTGTCTTTGCAATGTTAGACACTTCTTGGATGACCAACACAATAGGCTCAAGGTTGTGAATGTACCTCTCGATTGTACCTATTGGGTCCTCTCGATCTGGCTTAGGGATTATCACAACAATCCCTTCTGATACATCATTATCACTGGATCCACCGACATCTCCGACATTACCCACAGCTGTAGGTACGGCCATCTGTGGTGTGGTAAGAGGCTCCTCATCTAACACAATATGGATCACTTGTGCCATCTCTCCCCCCTCCACTGCTCTTGGCTGCGTATTCTCCACTACCACCATCGGTTGAGTGCTCCCCACTGGTGTGGCATCTCTACCCACCTCTACCTCCATCAATCATGGTGAGCATATGGGGGAGATGTCCTCCTCCCGAATAGGTGTTCCCATTTTCCGTAGCCATCCGTCTACACCCTCTGTCTAAAGTGTCCCTCCTAGTGATGTCGGTACATCTATCTCACCTATTATACCCTTCGGTGTTGTGTCCTCTGCCCCCCTAGTGGTGTCATCTCGCCTGCTAATGCAATTGTGTCAACTGTGCCCCCTTCCTCGACCTTCTCTTCTACCTCTTGTTCGGCTAGGGCTTTCATTGGAGTATTAACATCTACTAAATAAACTCCAACTGGTGAAGTACTATCGACAAATGAAGACAGTGCTAACTGCTCATATTCTTCACTGTCAGCTTGTTTCCTCTTCCTCTTCACCGTCTTCGGCTCTTTTTTGGTGCTCCCAGCATCCAAAGTCATCCATCTGAAAGCTATAGGCCAAGAACTGTCATAATCCCTCGCTGGCTGAAGTTTTCCCAATTTCCCTTCTGGTACTTGATTGTAGATGGCATCCAGAAAGAGGGCTATAAGCTGTTGGGTCACATAGAATGCCTTGTGTTTGCATTCTAAGAATTCTCTAATCCTCTCTGATAGGTATAGTGCCCAATTATAAACCTTTCCCCCACTCAGCCCGAACATATACTCAACCATCCAGGTTGCGATATCTGAGGCTCGGTTGGCACCTATCAACTTGCATTTGATAAGATCCATAATGCACTTCCAATCACCATTCCCCAGCATATTTTTTTGTAACCCTCGATCTCCTGCACTCCAGATTATTTCCTTTTCTTTGGCAGTGATATCCGACTGACAAACTCTTTTAATAATCATCTCTTTATGTTGCACAGTCATTTTTGTAGTCGGCTTGGCGACCACCTGCCCAAACGCAGGTATGCCAAAGACTCTCCGGAAGTCCGAGGGATAAAAAGCCACGATAACTGGAAACCCTTCGTATTCAATTATACTCTTGTGGTTGTGCTGATTGTAATTGGCAACAATATCTCTCAAATATTCTCCAAAATCCTTAGCATTAAGAAAGGGACATTGTGCTACCTTGTCCACCTATGCTGTCGCCAGTGCTCGCTTGATGGGATAGTTAGGTGTCATCTCCTGCCACCATGTCTTGCACTCTGTGCCTGTGAGACTCACCCACGTCAGCGAATCTACAGTCATAGTATCAGCTTTCCCCTTATCTGACTTGCCTCCAGTCACCTTGGATTTCAGTGTTATTTTCCTTGCTTTGGTACTCGTGTTGGCATCCATTTTTCTGCTCCTGAAAGGATAAAACTGTTGGAGAATAATTTTTCTAGATAAGTGAAAACCCTTAACAACTTCCGGTACAGCAGCAGTTATTTTTTCCTTGTGAAGGCTCCAGCCGATGAATGGTACGGGCTTCTTACTATGCCATATGGATTTTTCCTGAACCCAATGTACAGCTTTCTCCCTAGTTCGTACGGCCTCCTCTCTGGCTGAGCGTACGACCTCCCTTCTCCTCAAGCATACGGTCTCCCTTCTCCTCAAGTGTACGTCCCCTTCTCTGGCTGAGCGTATGAACTGCCTTCTCAAGCATACAACCTCTTCTCTGGCTGAGTGTACATCCTCTTCTCTCCTCAAGCGTACGACTACCTTCTTCAAGTGTACGGCCTCCTCTTTCTTCTTCAGGCGTATGGCCACCTTCCTCTGCAAGCATACGGCTTCTTTCTTCTTCTGTAACCGTATGGATTTCAAGTGTAGGCGTACAGCCCTAGATTTCTTCAAACGTACGTAATCTTTCTTATGGAGTACAGCCTCTTCTTTCTTCCAGCATACGGCCTCCTCTTGAATGTGTACAGCCCTCCTACGTATTAACTTTTCCTTCTCCCTGATGTTTAACCGTACGGCCTTCACCTTCACTCGTACGACCCTCAAGCTTGTTTTCTTCTGCTCTTGTCGGTTCCTCTTCGATATGTTCTGAATGTTGAGTGATGGTGCCCTTTTTAACTTATATATAGTATCCTTTTTAGGGTTAAGTCATACGCCACTTCTCCATTTTAATATTGTAATATCCTTTATTTTCAATTTCCTTCTCTTGAATTTTTTAATTTCTTCACTTCCCTTAGTCGGCTTTGCTTTTTCCCTTTCTCCATGTCTTTTATTTTTTCCAACGCCATATAATATGTCTACCTTTGTAATACTTTTATTTTTTCCTTTTGATATTTTTTCTCTTTCTTCAATTCTATTTAATTCCCACTCCATATTCCTTTCATTTCCATCTTCTCTCTCCTCTCTCCTCCATTTTCCTTGTTTTTCTTCATTTATTCTTTTTTCTTCATTCATTTTTCTCCCCTTCTTAATTTTTTTCTCTTCTTTCTTTAATTTTTTCTTCTTTCTTTAATTTTTTCCATTTTTGCTTATTTTCTTTCTCATCTCCTTTCTCTTCCTGTTGAGATGCTCTTTTTATTCCCCGTACTCCTTCATTCGTTTTAACCTTCAATTCTGATGCATAGTGCCAGTTGCATGTATGCGGGGGCCGCTTATAGCATTCTTCTTCACAACATGATCCTATATACTGTATATCAAACCATTTATCAAGCAATGGAGAAGGGCCAATACCTTTGAAACTACCGTCGATATATCGTCCGCCATAATGCTGGTACCACGTAACCTCTTCACCTTCTAAAGTTGGTGGCTCGGCTGGGTTAGGTATTATTTTCCAAAGCCCATCTTGTGTCACAAACCTTGGCACCTTCCTTCGTTCTCATCTCGAGTGCTTAATTACATCTTCAGTGTACCCGTCTACACTTGAAATGAACATATCTTCTGTCATCATTACAGTCTTTAAACAAGGAGTTGTTCGTTCAAAATAGGCTTCCCACTACTCATCATTCCAATCATTTGCTTCATCATCAGCATCCTCAAGTTGACACAGACTTTGTTCATGGATGAGTTGTTCCTCTTTCTCTTTCTGCGCCTCGATATCTAATTCTTTCGCTAGGTATCCTCGCAGGAGGCCTTCATACGGAGCAATATAACACCAATGTCCACCCATTCTCTGCCATAGTGCTAGCTCCTCGTACTTGATGATTTTGTCCCATTCAAACTTGTGTACTGGTGTCACATCCAATTATGTCGTACCTTCCTTGTACTTTTCATACTTTGGAGGAAATGTTTCACTGGTCGAGCCTTTGTCTTCGTCTGCTTCCCCCTCCTTGACTTGTAGCATGTTGCAATCAGGGTGGAAGACTTCATAATATTCCATCTGCCAGTGAAATAGTTCATTCAGCGAACTGGTCTCATCCTCCGAGCAACTCCCAATCTCCAGTACGCCTTCTTCATTTTGCTCCATTACTTCTCTTTTGTCATCAACATTTGATTCTCCTCCCGATTCGGATGCCGAAGATGCCAGATCTTCACTGACCACCTGGTTCTTCAGATCAATAGTGTACTTCCTCCCCCGACTCTCTATCGAGAGTGTATTCCTTTTCTAGTTGTGGTTTGCCTTGGAAGCGATCAACCATCCCCGTCCCAATAGTGCATCGTACACCTTTTTCTCCAGTGGGATGACAACAAAATTTAGCAAAAATAGCCGCATGTTGATCGAGACTTTCTGTTCCATTAGTGTACCAAGGGGTTTGATGCCATGTTGATCTTCCCCTACGATGTGGAATGTCGGTTGCCAGAGAGTTGGCTTACCCAAACATTTCCATGTTTCCTTTGGCACTACGTTTACTCTCGAACCTTCATCGATGATAGTGTTAGATAATTTCATTCCCAAAATCTCCATCTCGACAACGACTAGTTTCCTCCCGATACTTACTGCGAGTAGTATTGGGTCTGTAGTCTTGGCTACTGGTTCTAGCATTCGTTTTGGCGGACCCTTCTCAAGATTGTCTTCAATAGAATTTGTAAGCGCTACTCTCAGATGAGGCATTGTTTGCAAAAGGTCAGTTAAATTGATTGGTATGGTTGTGTGAAGCACCTACTGTACTATGTTCTTCTCTGACTCCGACTGCAGCAATGTATAGGTAGCTTTAGAATTTCTACGTTCATTCACCATTGCCTCTTCTACTCTTTTCTTGGCTTTTCGAAGTCTTTATTTCTCCGTACAAGGGTCTAGATAATTTTCCTTCTTCGATTGCGCCCTTGTGATTGCCAAGACTTCTTCGTCGGTTATCTCCAGCATATTGATACTACCTTTCTGCTTTGGACAATCGGTGTCTTCATGATCACCCGGTCCACACCATTTGCATAACTTTCCCCTGATGCCTTGGCCGCTCTAACATTCCCTCACAAAGTGACCCCATTCATTACAGTTCCAGCACTAGATCATGGGTTGTCCTTTGCTATTGTACTAAATTTTGCTTCTGGGCGTATTATTTCTCTGATTGTTACGGTAGCCTCCAGGGGATGCATTGCTGTTTTGTGGTTTTGGCAGTGTGGTCGAAGGGGTTGACTGTTCTCCTTGGGTGAAGAATACTTGCGCACTTCTTGCTTTTAAGTTGTATGGGCACTCCTTGACGGAGTGTCCCATAACTTGGCAAATGTCACAGAATAATTTTTTTGGGCAATTCGCCTTTGTATGACCTTATGTCTTGCATTCGGTACACCATAATTCATTCACCTCCTTCAAACCTTCCTTGTCGGCTTTCAGTTCTTTCATCATCTGCATCATGTCCCGATGAAGAGCTTGCACAGTTGTTGATTCATCTTCACTTTCCTCGGCACTCTCTTCGTCATCTTTCTTCTTCCCCTTCGAGGGTGTCTTGCTCTCACTTTCAATGTCCATCCCCCGATTATATGCTTCAGTGTACGAGGATGGTGGTACCACTTTCATTTTTTGCTGAAGCGAGGGAATCAACCCTTTAATAAACCATCGCTTCTTTAGGCCATCTGCCAGTTGTGCCTCAAGCTTTCCTATCAAGTCTTTTAATCTCTGATTGTAGGTCTGTACGCCCTCGTGCTTTCCCTGTTTAGTATTGTATATTTCTGTGATGATCTCGCTATCGTCCCATAGAAGTTTGAACTCCTCCTGGAAATCTTGCTTCAATACCCTCCATGTGGCTCTTTGTGCTTGATCTAATTCAGAGTACCAGTCAATGGCACTGTCTATGAGTGTCGCTGGAAATGCTTTCAGCCACTGGTCGGGATCATCCTGTCCGCTGGCTATCCAGATAGTCTCACATGTCTTGCAATGCCGTATAGGATCTTCAAACCCATTCCCCATGAACTTTGGTAGCTTTTGTTGGTCCAGATGAGCCATCTTTCCCCGCTGTCCTCCTTGTGTGTTGGACCCGATTGGACTGGTGGTTTCCTCGCTACATCCTTGTGCGTCACTTGCACTCTTGGCCACGTATGAGTCTCTCCCACATCCTCCGTCAGCGTCCTCAACACCGTGAGTCTCCTGGGGTTCCCTCCGGTGCTCTCTCTACCCTAGGGTATGGAGCTATGGTCTTCCACTCGACAGCTGTTTGTCATCGTCTGAAAGGGACAACTCTCAAAATCTTCTGATGTTGTTGCTTAATTCATCTTCGTTCTCATAGGGATCATATCTTCCTACGTACTGAGTGCCGAAGGGGTCTCCGTCCCTTCCTTCTGTCAAACTTTGGTGTGCTCGTCCAATGGATGTGTCTATTCTTGTCAAGTTTTCATATGTTCTTTTAATGCTTTGATTTATTTCAATTAAATCCTCATCCAATTCCTTACCGGCTTGCTGCAGTCTTTGTCACCAGTTTTCTTGTTCTTGCAGCCTAAGTGATCACTGAACCTTTTCTTCTGGAGTCTCGTGCCCGTCAGGTACTCGATTCTTGTCTTTGTTCGGCCGTATGGGCATTTAAAATATGTTCAGGTGATCATTGCTAACTACCGGATGTATGTTTACGGCTCATGTCTCGTTCTTCTTCTTCTCGTTTAGTTCATTCTTTGTAGCGTTGTAGTATTTGCTGCCTTCGGTGTTCTCGATCTTCTTCTTCGCGGAGATCTTGCAGAATAATGGACTGACGGGCTAGTAATCAGGGCATATGATTTAGGAGATGATTCACCTCGTCGTTCACTTCCAATCTATCCCAGATAATTTCCTTAGGGATCTCCCATATCTGGGATTCCCTATGTACATGATCTCGTAACGATATCTTCCACAGATTGACGAGATCTTCCGTCAATAGGTCTTCTCGTTCCTCATTAGCATTTATAGGTTCTTCCACCGGTTGACCCATTACGCTGCCATGACGAGTGATGCCCCAGTCCACTTAGGCAATGATGCCAAATGTTTACTCCAGTAATGGTAATTCAATATGCTATAGAAGTAAACTAGAAACACAATATCATTGAGTATGTAAAAGCATTCATAGAACAAAACAGATGTATATGAAGCATTGCAGTCTTTATTCATGTACTTGCAGTATTACATTATCATCTCAACATACCCCTGACTACGAACCAAACAGCAACATAAATAGTTAATCGGCGTCGGTTGAGAGCACCAACCGTCGGCAACTGACAAGTACCAACTACTCCTGAGTGCTAACTAATCCCAAGTGCTAACTAGTCCCGAGTGCTAACTAATCCCGAGGACTAACATTATTTATTTATTTTATTTGCTAATTACTATTTAGTGGCTTACAGTGATCATCGACCTTAAAAATGATGCCCTTGAACTCTATCATCTGTTCATCCACTAGATTTGGCGACAATGGAAATGACATTGATGTGAAGCATAATTCAAGGCGCGTTAAAAGATTCATAAAGAAATAAGAACACAAGCATGGAAGTGTGTTGGGTCTGTTACCGATATAGATGGCACGCAACTACTCTCTCGGTCCCCATGTCCATCTTTATTGTCATCTCCCCCTTACAGGCTAGCGCTCTCCTCATCCCCATGTCCATCTTTATTACCCTCTCTCGCTTTCAAGCTAGTGCTCTCCCCATCCCCATGTCCATATTTATTACCCTCTCCCACTTGCAAGCCAGTGCTCTCCCCGTCCTTGTGTCCATCTTTATTACCCTCTCCCACTTGCAAGCCAATGCTCTCCCCGTCCCCATGTCCATCTTTATTGCCATCTCCCCCTTGCAAGCTAGTGCTCTCCTCATCCCCATGTCCATCTTGATTACTCTCTCCCACTTGCAATCCAGTGCTCTCCCCATCCCCATGTCCATCTATGTTACCTAGTTCCACATGTAGGCTAGTGTTCTCCCTATCTCGATGTCCATCTCTGTTACCCTATCCCACTTGGAGGCCAGTTCTCTCCCCATCCCCATGTCCATCTTTATTTCCCTGCCACACTTGTAGGCCACTGCTCTCCCCATCCGCATGTCCATCTTTATTAGCCTCTCATATTTCAATTGAAATGACATGGACAATTAGGTCAAGGCCAGGACTCCGTTGTTCATCCTTGCCCTATAATAGCAGGAATTCAAATGTCACTTCAAATTATACTGCATGCAACCAATTCATTGAAATAATCAAAACAAACATTACATAAAAGAATTGGAATTCACTGTTTCTTCTTGTTTCTCCATGTCAAGGCACCTTGACACTTTTGACTGTATACGCTCCTTCTTCTTCTTCTTCTTCTCAACAATGTTAGATGATGGGTTGGGAGGAACAACATCATCTTGTTCTTCCATGGCCTACGCTTCATCTTCTGAATCAAGAGTATCTTGTTTGAGGGCAGGACTTCGTTGTTCATCGTTGCCCTATAATAGCAAGAATTGAAACGTCACATCAAATTCAGATGCATGCAACAAATTTATTGTAAATAATCAAAACAAGCGTTAAATAGAAGATTTTGAAATCACCATTTCTTCTCATTTCTTCTTGTGAGGGTGTGAGGAAAATCTAAATTGTATATGGTCCTTCTTCTTCTTCTCAACATTGTTGGACAGCAGATTGGGAGGAACATCATCTTGTTCTTCCATGGCCTCTGCTTCGTCTTCCAAATCAAGAGTATCCTGTTCAAGGGCATGACTCTGTTGTTCATTGTTACCCTGTAATAGCAGGAATTGAAATGTCACATCAAATTTAGATGCATGAAACAAATTCATTGAAATAATAAAAACAAACATTAAATAGAAGATTTTGAAATCATCGTTTCTTCTTGTGAGGGTGTGAGGAAACTTTAAACCGTATATGCTCCTTCTTCTTCTTCTTCTTCTTCTTCTTATTTTCAATGTTATACGACAGGTTGGGAGGAACAACATCATCTTGTTCTTCCATGGTGTTTGCTTCGTCTTCCAAATCAAGAGTATCCAGTTCAAGGGCAGGACTCTATTGTTCATTGTTGCCCTGTAATAGCAGGATTTGACACATCGCATCAAATTCAGATGCATGCAACCAATTCATTGAAATAATCAAACAAACATTAAATAGAATATTTGGAAATCACCGTTTGTTCTCATTTCTTCTTGTGAGGGCATGAGGAAACTTTAAATCGTATACGCTCCTTCTTCTTCTTCTTCTTCTCAATGTTATATGACAGGTTATGAGGAACAACATCAACTTGTTCTTCCATGGCCTCCACTTTGTCTTCCAACTCAAGACAATCCTATTTGAGGGAAGGACTCTGTTGTTCATCATTGCCCTGTAATAGTAGGAATTGAAACGTCACATCAAATTCAAATGCATGCAACGAATTCATTGAAATAATAAAAAAAAACATCAAATAGAAGATATTGAAATCACCGTTAGTAATCGTTTCTTCTTGTGAGGGCATGAGGAAATTTTAAACCGTACATGCTTCTTCTTCTTCTCAATGTTAGACAAGGGGTTGGGAGGAACAACATCACATTTTGCTTCCATGGGCATTACTTCATCTTCCAATACAACAAATACCTGCTTGAGGGCAACACTTCATTATTCATCCTTGTTGTGTAATAGGAGGAATTGAAACATCGCATCAAACTCATATGCATGCAACCAATTCATTTAGATAATCAAAACAAACATTAGATTAAATAGAAGATTTCAAGATCACCGTTTGTTGTCGTTTCTTCTTCAAAGGGTGCCTTGAAACTTTTAACCATGTACGATGCTTCTTCTGAATGTTAGACGCAGGGTTGGGAGGAACATCATCTTCACCTTTCGTGGGCACAACTTCCTCTAGTGAATGAACACTACTTTGTTGGGTGGGAGAAACTGCTTCTCGACCATCACCCTATCATGTCATGTAAGTTAACATTAAGTGAACCTTGTATGCATTAGAACAGAAAATATGAGGCAACGAAAATTCAGATTTAACAGTTCAGATTGGCATTACCATTCCTTCTTTTCTCTTTCCCTCCTGCAATTTTAATATTTTTTGCCTTTTATGCTCCTTCCTCTCCTCACTATTGTATAACACCATTCGCTTCTTCACCTCGTCCTTTCCTTGTTGGGGAAGTTGAAGGAAGCTATGTTTCCCATACTTTTCATAAAAACTTCTAATAACACGCTTCTGCTGGAGATGCTATCGTAGATTCATTTGGTACTCCATATTTTCCACCTTCTTTTGAAGGTACTCTTTCAATTTATCAGGGGGAGGAGCGGGTTGTTTTGGTTCCCCCCCTGGAAGTAGTTTGGCCACGTTTTGGTGGCGCGAGAATAGGAAGTTGGTGATGCTGAAACCTATGCATGTTGAGCACTCTCCAATCATAATATTTTCTCGTACATTCTTCTACAATACAATAATATACATATCTACCATTCACCACTTCTCTTCTATATTCAGCAGCAACATGCACATCAAATTTGGAAAAGAAAATCGCTTAATATATTTGATATTCAAACAATTTGAATGCACAACATATACACATAGCCAAACGATGCAATAATTCAGCTATTATATCTACCTTCATGTCCACCACATCACCTCGTGCTTCATTGGGTCCCTCTCCATCCTTAGGGTCTCCCTTTGCACGCTTTTCCTTGTGGTCATGGACTATGGCAAGAGCGTGATGGTCTCCCTTATTATTTTCCTAAATCGAAGGAACGATATACTGTCAAAATCAACATATTTGTAACAAACATGTGATCCAAGTGGATCCAAAAAACCTAAAAAATTCATAGTCTCATAATCTCACAAAACTAGCATCATCGCATTGAGCTCGTCGACCCGGTCCTGACGTAACTTGAATGGGCTCAAAAGGAGTCTGTATGAAGAAGTTATGCATAGTCAAAGGTCTGGTCAAATAGGCAAATCAGGGGGCCAGAATAAAGGTAGAAAATTGATCATCTCAAAATGAAGCAAAAATGACACCAAGTTGTTGAGCTCGTCGCGCTGATTCTAGAACTATATTCAGTTTCGAAAATGGAGTCCATATGAGCAAAATAGAGCCGGTCAAAGTTTGCAAACAAAAGGAGTTGACCAGTCAAAATGATGACATCAACATGCTAACGTGGCATGTACAGTTGGCCTGGACCAATAATTCTTTGACACGTGTCACTGCTAGAGTGAAGCATCATGTGCCACGTGGCACATTCTCTCTCCTACGTGGCGGGTTTAACAGTTTGCAAAATTGTTTTGTTTACTAAAAACCAGCACTTGCACCAGAAGGGGTGCAAGGGTTACGTTGATAGATAAGTATATGTAATTAAAAACTAAACACAATCAAACCCAACATTAGACGTTTTGTATGATTTTAGGTATCAGTTGATCATATTTGTACTATTTAAGTGTTTAGTTTATTTTATAATTTTTTCTTACATTAATTATGGATTTCACAATTAACTATATTCTACATTTAATTCTATATTTTAAATTATATTTTCTTTGTTAAATTTTATATTTATTGTATTCTATATTATTTATTGAGGTATATATATATATATTTTTAAATTTTATTGAGGTATATATATTTTTATTCTATTGACCAATTTTTTTTAAAAAGTTAGATTTATAATTTAACATTTAACTTTATGTTTTATATTATATAATGTATTCTATAATTTGTATTTTACATAAAAAAATTGCATGTCAATTAGTTTTTTAAAAATTTGGTGTCCATTTTCTTTTAAAAAATAATAGTTTTAAAAATTAATTTTCTAAAAATAATTTTTTTTTTATTTGTAACATTAAATCTTAAATTTTAAATGTTACATTTTATATATATACATAGACACTATGTTTAATATTTTATATTTATTTTAACATTTTAAATTAAGTTTAATTTTTAATATTTTCATTAAATCATATATTTTTAAATTAAATTTATATTTAATATTTAATATTTTAAATGAATTAAAAAATTATGTAAAATATATAATTTAAAATAAATATATTGAATAAAAATTAAAAAATTATATTTTAAATTTCATATGAATTAAAAAATTTAAACCTCACTTACCATCACCACCTTTTTTTTAACATTTGATAGCAATAAAAAATAGGCCACAAAAACCGAAATGTAGGTGGGATATTAAATGCAAAATGCAAAAAGCTAAACCCATGACAACTTTACGAAGGCGGTTACCGGCGTGAGACAGGTTTTGGCTCAAACTACATTCACAATATATATAGCCTATCGACTAATTAACTACATGGGATTTGAACCCATAACCAACGGCAGAGCATTCTACCCACCTACCATTGCGCCACCGATTGTGCTTTATAACTTAAATGACAATGGTTTGTTTTGTTAAACAAATCTTTCAAATTGCATTTTAAAAATAGTATGGGGTGGGGGTCGACCACCCGACCTCCCCGCCCCCAAAACTCTTATCCACCACTACACCATTGTAGCGCTCCAAGTAATCTTTTGGTGCAGGTTGTTTATAACAAACTGTTGAAGCCAAAATCTTCTAAATCCAATTATTAACCCCTCAAACTTAAAAATAAGAGAATTCCCTTATTGAAATACCTGAATCTAAATAACTATAAGGGGCTATTAAAAGTTTTTTTATAGAAAATTTAAAAGATTATTAAGGGATTTATGTTTAAAAAGGGGGGATTTTGAAATATTTTTGTTGTAAATGGGAGATAGGGTGGATTTTAAAAAATCATATGGTTTTAGGCCAAAATTGGGAAACTTTATGTATAAAAGAGGGGGTAGATGGTGAGTTGGGTATTGGGAAATTATTGGAATTGTGAGAGTTTGAGGATAGAGAATTATTTTGGAGTAGAAAAATTACAAGGTGTTATTATACACCAAAATTGTAAAAGTGAGAGAGATTGTGAGGAATTTTGTGCAAGTTTTGAAGCTTGAGTATTGTAAGAAGGCATTTTCAGGTGCTTGGCAATATTAATGAAAGTGGTCCAACACTAAGAAGTGGACCCGGAGATGTAGTCCTTTGAAGAATGAACTTCGTTATCAACCTGTGTCTGATCTTTCTATCTTTCGCCTCACTCTTCTTCTATCTCCTGTCTTACATTCTCTCTAATTTCTTTTCAGTATTTTCAATTTGGCATTTAAGCTCTAATTACAACATTATAGTAATTATTTAACTTTCTTAAGTTATGTAAAGGTTAATGAACCTAGTTTACATTTTCAACGGTTAAAAAGCATAGTCACACAATTTTGTCTGGATCGGGAATAATTGTAATTAAGATTAAATACATTTGAATTGTAAACCTCTAATTACATATCAAATTGGTATCAAAGCCCGTTTTGCAGGAAATTGCAAAAGTGAATGTTAACTAGGTTGAAATTGAAGCAAGGAGAAGGTGCACTTACAAAGTTCAATCCTAAGATCGGGAAACAAAGACCATCAAAATGGTCAGAAATAGTAACTGAACATGAAGTTCCATAGCTTGATGAGAAATCTTTCCAGAAATCATTTCTCAAAATGAAGGCTATGGTGGAAGTTCTTTTCCAAGAGAGGCAAGAGCGATAGGGGAAAAAGGAACTCAAGAATAGACAGAAGGAGGAAGTTGAATCTTCAAAAGATGACAAAGGTAAAGGAGTAGGAGGAGGTAGTGACCCTCCTAAACCTCCATCTCTATCCTCTTCATCTTCTTCATCCTCTTCGTCTAACTCTTCTAAAAAGAAACAACTTGTGCAAACTAATTCACCTTTGTTAAAATTAGATGTTAAATTTGGTTTTCCAATCTATAATGGAGAACTAGATGCAGATAAACTTGATAATTGGATAAAACAAATTGAAGTATATTGTAGAATTCAAAAGTTTACTAAGGATTCTCAAAAAATCTAATTAGATACTCTTCGCCTAAGAGGCACAACTTTAATTTGGTAGGAGAGTAGAACACAGGAGGATCTAAGTCGTTATGGAAAAAATATTTCTTCTTGGTTTGAGTTTATAGCTGCACTTAAAAAACAATTCTATCCATTAGGGCATATGTAAAAAGGAGTAATGAACTGACAATCATTAAAGCAAGAGAAAGGACAAAGTGTGCAAGAATATACACAAGAGTTTAAGAAGAGGGCTTTAATTTTGGGAATTCCTTTATACACACAAGAAACTTCTTTAAAGTATATAGGTGGATTACATGAGAGTTTGAAACATATGATACTTATGTTTAATCCAACTAATATTGATGAAGTTAGTGTGCAAGCTATCCATTTGGAAACAAGCTCAACGAATAGCCATGACAATCTGTCAATGGACTCAAGTAAGCACAAAGGAAGCAATAAAGGGATAGAGAAATCACAACGAACAACTACTGTAAAGAAAGAGGATGAGAAGCCTTATTGCTCACATTGCAAAAAGAAAGGGCACAAAGATGCAAGATGTTGGAAACTGCATCCTAATTAGAAGCCAAAGTGGTTCAAGGATCGAAAGGGTAAGCAGAAGATTGCAACTATCGTGCAGGATCTCGGATCTAGTTTCGATGATGAAACCAAGATCTCAGTTGTGGGTATCAAAGGTAATATTCCTTTTTTCAGTACTAGTTCCTATGCTTCTTCATCAAAGTGTAATGAAGTACCTGTTGAAAGGAAGATGAATGAATTGTTTCATATAAGGATTATTGCAAAAAAAATAAAGATTGATACACTCATAGATAGTGGGTCACAAGTGAATTTAATCTTTGAACAAGTTGTTAAGCAATTGGGATTAAAAGCAACACCTCATCCTAAACCATATCCATTGGGTTGGGTGCATGATAATGCTCGATTACAAGTGTCAAGGCAATGTAAACTCCGATTTGCAATCACATCTAAGTTCGTAGATGAGGTAGAGTTAGATGTAATTTCACTTGACATCTATGGGATGGTTCTAGGTAGTCCTTATTTGTATGAAAAAAAGGCCATTTTCTACAGGGAACATAACAAGTATCATTTGTTTAAGGATGGAATTGAATATATTGTAAAATATCATCACATGAAGAATGATAGATCTATTGTAAACACAGGGCATATGAAGATGATTGTAAATGCAAGCAATACTTTAACTCTCATGTTTGTAACAACTAGTGATACTAAGCATGAAGATGATAGGGTGTCACAGAAAATACAGTGTGAGGATAAGTTGCAAGTAGAATCAGGCCTTCAGCTAGAGGTGGTAAAAGAGGGTTTGAATGTTTCATTTTCTAATAATGTTCTAGTTCAGGAAATTCAGAATGTTGATACTATTTCCTTCACATCAGTGTATTCAGTACCATTGCTTGTTATTATGCTAGTCATTTCTATGTGGATGATGAATGTGACAGTGAATATTGATGAACATGCAGTTGATTGTATCAGCAAAGCTATCTCATATTTCTTTGTGTTTATGATGGGTTAGATGTTCAAAATTTCAACAGGAAGGACAAATGATACTGGTCAAATGGGGTGACATTTCCCTAGCTCGAATTGTACATAAAACATACCTTTTGGAGGTCCAAAAACTTCTCAATGGGGAGGAATGATCCAGGTGGATCTAGAAAAGCTAAAAAATTTAGTCTCAGAATCTCACATAACTAGCAGCATAGCGCGCAGCTCACCGACTCGGTCCTGACACAACTTGAACAGGCTCAAAAGGAGTCTGTATGTAGAAGTTATGTGTAGTCAAAGGTCTGGTCAAATAGGCGAATCAGGTGGCCAAAAAAAGGTAGAACATTGATCATCTCAAAATGAGGCAAAAATGACACCAAGTTGTCGAGCTCGTCGCGCTGATTCCAGAACTATATTTGGTTTCGAAAACGGAGTGCGTATGAGAAAAATAGAGTCGGTCAAAGTTTTTAAACGAAGGGAGTTGACCAATCAAAATGATGACATCAGCATGCTGACATGGCATCACCTAGGCTTGACGTGGCATCCGTATTGATGATGTGGCAGCATTTTTGGCAGGGTGATGTGGCATGTATAGTTGGCCTGCACCAATAATTCTTTGACACGTGTCATTGCTAGAGCGAAGCATCATGTGCCATGTGGCACATTCTCTCTCCTACGTGGCGGGTTGAACAGTTTGCAAAGTTGTTTTGTTTACTAAAAATTAACTACATGGGATTTGAACCCATAACCAATGGTAGAGCATTCTACCCGCCTACCATTGTGCCACCAATTGCGCTTTAAAACTTAAATGGCAATGGTTTTTTTTGTTAAACAAATCTTTGAAATTGCATTTTAAAAATAGTATGGGGTGGGGGTCGACCACCCGACGCCAAAGCTCTTATCCACCACTACACCATTGTAGCGCTCTGAGTAATCTTCGGGTGCAGGTTGTTTATAAACAATTGTTGAAGCCAAAATCTTCCAAATCCAATTATTAACCCCTCAAACTTAAAAATAAGATAATTCCCTTATTGAAATAGCCCAGATCTAAATAACTATAAGGGGCTATTAAAAGAATTTTTTTATAGAAAATTTAAAAGATTATTAAGGGATTTATGTTTAAAAAAGGGATATTTTGAAATATTTTTGTTGTAAATGGGAGATAGGGTGGATTTTACAAAATCATATGGTTTTAGGCCAAATCTGGGAAACTTTATGCATAAAAGAGGGGGTAGATGATGAGTTGGGTATTGGGGAATTATTGGAATTGTGAGAGTTTGAGGATAGAGAATTATTTTGGAGGAGAAGAATTACAAGATGTTATTATACACCAAAATTGTAAAAGTGAGAGAGATTGTAAGGAATTTTGTGCAGGTTTTAAAGCTTGAATATTGTAAGAAGGCATTTTTAGGTGCTTGGAAATATTAATGAAAGTGGTCCAACATTGAGAAGTGGACCCGGACACGTAGTCCTTTGAAGGACGAACTCCATTATCAATCTGCGTCTGATCTTTCTATCTTCTGTCTTACTCTTCTTATATCTCCTGTCTTACATTCTCTCTAATTTCTTTTCAGTATTTTCAATTTGGCATTTAAGTTCTAATTACAACATTATAGTAATTATTTAACTTTCTTAAGTTTTGTAAAGGTTAATGAACCTAGTTTACATTTTCAACGGTTAAAAAAAATAGTCACGCAATTCTATCTGGATCGGGAATAATTGTAATTAAGGTTAAATACATTTGAATTGCAAACCTCTAATTATAGATCAAATTGGTATTAGAGCCCATTTTGTAGGAAATTGAAAAAGTGAATGTTAACCAGATTGAAATTGAAGCAAGAAGAAGGTGCACTTACAGAGTTAGATCTTGAGATCAGGAAACGAAGACCATCAAAAATGTCAAAAATGGTAATTGAATATGAAGTTCCAGAGCTTGATGAGAAAGCTTTCCAAAAAGCATTCCTCAAAATGAAGCTATGGTGGAAGTTCTTTTCCAAGAGAGGCAAGAGCCACAAAGGAAAAATGAACTCAAGAATAGACAGAAGGAGGAAAGTGAATCTTCAAAAGATGACAAAGGTAAAGGAATAGGAGGTGGTAGTGACCCTCCTGAACCTCCATCTTCGTCCTCTTCATCTTCTTCATCGTCTTCTTCCTCTTCGTCTAACTCTTCTAAAAAGAAATAACTTGTGCAAACTAATTCACCTTTGTTAAAATTGGATGTTAAATTTGATTTTCCAATCTATAATGGAGAACTAGATGTAGATAAACTTGATAATTGGATTAAAAAAATTGAAGTTTATTGTAGAATTCAAAATTTTACTGAGGATTCCCAAAAAATCCAATTAGCTACTCTTCGCCTAGGAGGCACAACTTTAATTTGGTGGGAGAGTAGAACACAGAAGGATCTAAGTCGTTGTGGAAAAATTATTTCTTCTTGGTTTGAGTTTATAGCTGCACTTAAAAACAATTCTATCCATTAGGGCATATGCAAAAAGCAGTAATGAACTGACAATCATTAAAGCAAGAGAAAGGACAAAGTGTGCAAGAATATACACAGGAGTTTAGGAAGAGGGCTTTAATTTTGGCCATTCCTTTATACACACAAGAAACTTTGTTAAAGGATATAGGTGGATTACATGAGAGTTTGAAACATACGATACTTATGTTTAATCCAACTAACATTGATGAAGTTAGTGTGCAAGCTATCCATTTGGAAACAAGCTCAATGAATAGCCATGACAATTTGTTGATGGACTCAAGTAAGCAAAAAGGAAGCAAGAAAGGGAAAGAGAAATCACAGTGAACAACTATTGTAAAGAAAGAGGACGAGAAGACTTATTGCTCACATTGCAAAAAGAAAGGGCACAGAGATGCAAGATGTTGGAAACTACATCCTGATCAGAAGCCAAAGTGGTTCAAGGATCGAAAGGATAAGCAGAAGACTGCAACTATCGTGCAAGATCTCGGATCCAGTTCCGATGATGAAACCAAGATCTCAGTTGTGGGTATCAAAGGTAATATTCCTTTTTTCAATGATAGTTCCTATGCTTCTTCATCAAAGTGTAATGAAGTACCTGTTGAAATTAAGAGGAATGAATTGTTTCATATAAGGGTTATTGCAAAACAAATAAAGATTGATACACTCATAGATAGTGGATCACAAGTGAATTTAATCTTTGAACAAGTTGTTAAGCAATTGGGATTAAAAACAACACCTCATCCTAAACCATATCCATTGGGTTAGGTGCATGATAATGCTCGATTACAAGTGTCAAGGAAATGTAAACTCTGATTTGCAATCACATCTAAGTTCATAGATGAGGTAGAGTTAGATGTAATTTCACTTGACATCTGTGGGATGGTTCTAGGTAGTCCTTATTTGTATGACAAAAAGGCCATTTTCTATAGCTTGGAACATAACAAGTATCATTTGTTTAAGGATGGAATTGAATATATTGTAAAAGCTCATCACATGAAGAATGATAGATTTGTTGTAAACACAGGGCATATGAAGATGATTGTAAATGCAAGCAATACTTTAACTCTCATGTCTGTAACAGTTAGTGATACTAAGCATGAAGATGATAGGTGTCACAGACAATACAGTGTGAGCATCAGTTGCAAGCAGAATCAGGCCTTCAGCCAGAGGTGGTAAAAGAGGGTTTGAATGTTTCATTTTCTAATAATGTTACTTTTCAGGAGATTCAGAATGTTGATACTATTTCCTTCACATCAGTGTATTCAGTATTGTTGCTTGTTATTATGCTAGTTATTTCTATGTGGATGATGAATGTGATAGTGAATATTGATGAACATGTAGTTGATTGTATCAACAAAGCTATCTCATATTTATTTCTATTTGTGATGGGTCAGATGTTCAAAATTTTACCAGGAAGGATAGATGATACTGGGAAAATCGGGTGACATTTCCCTAGCTTGAATTGCACATAAAATAGACCTTTTGGAGGTCCAAAAGCTTCTCAATGGGGAGGAATGATCCAGGTGGATCCATAAAACCTAAAAATTTCATAGTCTTAGAATCTCACGGAACCAACATCATCGCGCAGAGCTTGCCAACTCGGTCTTGACACAACTTGAATAGACTCAAAAGGAGTCTGTTTGCAGAAGTTATGCATAGTCAAAGGTCTAGTCAAACAGGCAAATCAGGGGGCCAGACAAAAGGAAAAAAATTGATTATCTCAAAACGAGGCAAAAATGACACCAAGTTGTTGAGCTCGTTGCGTTGATTCTAGAACTATATTCGGATTCGAAAACAAAGTCTGTATGAGCAAAATAGAGCTAGTCAAAGTTTGTAGACAAAAGAAGTTGACCAGTCAAAATGATGACATCAGCATGCTGACATGGCATCTGTATTGATGATGTGGTAACATATTTGGCAAGGTGACGTGATATGTACAGTCGACATGGACCAATAATTCTTTGACACGTGTCATTGATAGAGCGAAGCATCATGTGCCACATGGCACATTCTCTCTCCTACGTGGTGGGTTGAACAATTTGCAAAGTTGTTTTGTTTTCTAAAAATTAACTACATGGGATTTGAACCCATAACCAAAGACAGAGCATTCTACCCGCCTACCATTGCGCCACCGATTGCGCTTTATAACTTAAATGGCAATGGTTTGTTTTGTTAAACAAATCTTTGAAATTGCATTTTAAAAATAGTATGGGGTGGGGGTCAACCACCCGACCCTAAAACTCTTATCCACCACTACACCATTGTAGTGCTCTGAGTAATCTTTAGGTGTGGGTTGTTTATAAACAACTGTTGAAGCTGAAATCTTCCAAATCCAATTATTAACCCCTTAAACTTCAAAATAAGATAATTCCCTTATTGAAATAGCCCAAAACTAAATAACTATAAGGGGCTATTAAAAGAATTTTTTTATAGAAAATTTAAAAGATTATTAAGGGATTTATGTTTAAAAAAGGGGGATTTTGAAATATGTTTGTTGTAAATGGGAGATAGGGTGGATTTTACAAAATCATATGGTTTTAGGCCAAAATTGGGAAACTTTATGTATAAAAGAGGGGGTAGATGGTGTGTTGGGTATTGGGAAATTATTGGAATTGTGAGAGTTTGAGGATAGATAATTATTTTGGAGGAGAAGAATTACAAGGTGTTATTATACACCAAAATTGTAAAAGTGAGAAAGATTGTGAGGAATTTTGTGTAGGTTTTGAAGCTTGAATATTGTAAGAAGGCATTTTCAGGTGCTTGGCAATATTAATGAAAGCGGTCTAGCATTAAGAAGTGGACCCAGAGACGTAGTCCTTTGAAGGACGAACTCTGTTATCAACCTGCGTCTAATCTTTCTATCTTATGTCTCACTCTTCTTCTATCTCCTGTCTTACATTCTCTCTAATTTCTTTTTAGTATTTTCAATTTGGCATTTAAGTTCTAATTACAACATTATAGTAATTATTTAACTTTCTTAAGTTCTGTAAAGGTTAATGAACCTAGTTTACATTTTCAATGGTTAAAAAGCATAGTCACGCAATTTTGTCTGGACTAGGAATAATTGTAATTAAGGTTAAATACATTTAAATTGTAAACCTCTAATTATAGATCAACATGATATTTTCTAACTAAAATTGTAAAGCATTTTGATTGATGCATAGGAAGGAAAGGGCAATTGGAAGTTCACAATCAATTACCAAGCACGTCACTGCCTTAGGGTTCAATGTTTTCCTAAAATGAGGGGACTTCCTCTGTACTGCAGTTGCTGCCTCTTGATTAAAACATTCCCACTTTCCAGTCAACATCGTAACCACTTATGAGAGATTAAAATTATACATTTGATTGCATCTTGTATTACTGGATCTTACCTGCATGTTTCGTGAACGTGACCGCCCCAAAGAAGATGCTCTACTACACACCCTTTCAAGTGTGTTCTCCACCTCAATGACATTCTTCGGTGTATGAATCAATTTCCCTTTTATAGCACACATCCTTGGTTTCCTGTAAACTGTAAAATTGTTGCAAGTGTTATGGACAGTTAAAGTTCCAAAATTTATTGCACCATTTGCAATAATCAAGCATATCTTTTTCAATCAAAAGAATAATTTCAAACACATATCTTAGTCTACCTAAGACTTGTGATAAATTTTGAAGGTGCCTTTGATTACATTATGTGTCTAAATAAAAAAAGGTTTTCAATACATTCGTACTGACAACAAAATTGCAGGTTGGAAAAGAGATGGTGTTATGAAACGTACAACCCACACTATTGTAAAACGCTATACAAGTAACCCATTGTGTTTTACAACATGAAATTATTTTGTCCATTTATTTTTTTCAATCACATGAAGATACTGAATTGCAATTTATACCATAACTAATAGTTGTAATTTTTGGAGGTGCCTTTTTACATTCATATTGTCTAAATAAGAAAAGTTTTTCGAGACATTCAAACTGTTATATGAAATTTCAGGTTGGAAAACATAGGGTGTTATAAATTATGCAACCCACAAACTGTTCTACAACCCTTTACAAGTAACAACCCTATTGGTTACTCCCCCCATCTCAATTTGGTTAATAGGGTTGTCCCTCGCTTCTCAATTCTTCTTCAAAGACAATAGTTTTTGTTATGCAGTCGGCCCCAACGAATAGGCTGGGTCCCTACTATAACAAAACATTGTATTCAAGTTCACCTTCATATATTATAACAACCCATTACTTACAACAAACATTCCATTTCAATATCGTAATACGTTTCGAACACAAGATGCACAAAAAAGTTGCAGGATGGAAAACACATAGGGTTGTCCCTCACTTTTCAAATCTTGTTCAAAGACAACAATTAGTGTTATGCACACCATAAGAACACAATGTATTGAATTTCACCTTCATATTTTATAACTGCCCTTGCTTGCAGCAAACGTTCCACACAAAAAAAAGTTGCAGGATGGAAAACACAGAGGGTTGTCCATCGTTTCTCAGTTCTTCTTCAAAGACAACACTTTTTGTTATGCAGACTATAACAACACAATGACATATTGAAGTTCACCTTCATATTTTATACCAACCCTTACTTGCAGCAAACATTCCATTTCAATATTGTTATACATTTGGAACACAAGATGCACAAAAAATGTTGTAGGATGGAAAACACATAGGGTTTTCCCCTCACCCCCTTGCCAATGCGACAACATTTCATGACAACTGGACAACTTTCAAGCATACCTTTCTCATTTCCAAAACATGCACTTCTCTCCATCATACATCAATGACACCTTTTGACATCATGGAGCTGAGTGGATTAGATTGTGGAAGAGATGGTGATGTGTGTTGGAGAGAAGAGCTTATTTTGCAAATATTGCAAAGTAGCTCCAAAGATGCCCAGTTGTCATGAAATGTTGTCATGTCTTTTATCTAATGCTTGTATTGGGCATGGACAAGTTGACCTTTTCATAGAATGCCAAGGCCAACAATGTGTAATTACAAGTTGGAAAACACTGGGTGTTATTAAACTTGCAAACCAAATACCATTTACAAACCCTTCACAAGTAACATCCCAATTCGTTAATCACCCCTCAATTGAATTTGGATGCTTTTATATATCCCGCACCTGCAACTCCGCCCTGTTCTCTCAACCTTCAGATTTCAATGTGTAGAATGAAAGAACTCACAACACACAGTGTTTTCCAACCTCCAATTATTTTCTGCATTATGTTGTCCCATCATATGGTTTTTGTATGTTATGATGCCTCTGACATGCATTCTTCTAGGGATAATAGCGACGTCCAATTGCAAGGAAGAAGCTAATCTCCCTACAAAATATAGTAAAATCAAGCTATTATCCCTAAAAAAATATGTGTTTGAAATGATAACATAATCAGACATAAATGATATCAATTTTCCACAATCCATATTGATTATTGCTAGTTGATTTCTAGATTCGATTATGTAAGAATTTTTGCATCAACGTTTCGGATCACACTCTGTGATCCAACATCAGGATGAAGAAGAGAGCATCGGTGATCCTGATGTTGGATCACAGAGTCTGATCCGAAACGTTGATGCAAACATTCCTACACAATTGAATCCATAAATCAACTAGCAATGATAATCAAACATGTCTTATCTCTGAAGAAGGGAAATACGTTATCATGTGTAAGCCATGTTGCAAGGAGATCACCTTCTGCAATTGGGAGGAGGCTATTCTCCCTACAAAAATGCATGTCACATGCATCATAACAGTCGTCATGTTTTAAAAATCATATTTCGCAATGGACAAAAAGCCCAAAACATGTCATTGAAAACCATTATTTGCAAATAGAAAAAAGCCCCTGAGACGAGGTCCCATTTTTGCCGCCATTTTCCATAGCGACATTTTGTAGGTTAGTAGAGAGAAATGGGAAATATGAAAATTTGTAATTCACTAGTACAAAAACAACAATATATGACTAAATAAACTACTAAAAATTGCATATAGATGACTAATTTTGGTCACATGACCATTAGTAGTTTATTGCCGGTCATTTATAACGCGACCAAATTTATGACTAAACTATTTTAGTCATTTATCTAGTCATTTATTTGGTCATTGATTTAGTCATTTATTTAGTCATTGATTTAGTCGTTAATTTAGTCATTGATCGTTGGTAATTGGTCATTTATTTAGTCATGGTAGTGATTTATTTAGTCATATATTTAGTCATTAATTTATTCATATATTAAGTCATTACTTTAGTCATTGATTATTGTTAACTGGTCATTTATTTAGTCAACTTAGTCATTTATTTAGTCATGGTAGTCATTATAGTCATTTATTTAGTCATGGTTTAGTCATGTTAATCATTTATTTAGTCATTTATGAACTACTACTTTAGATGTGTATGCAAACTCTTATGTTTGGAGAATGCTATTACAATAACTAGTTTATGAAATTCCAAACCAAGAGAAAATTATGTTGTGATTGAATAATATAAAACTTTAAAGCTCTTATGTTATTAAAACTTCAAAAAAATTTGGATTGAAACAACATTGGAAAATAATTCTATATATATTCAAACTGTATATAAAATATGTTACAAAGAACTCTATATATAGAGTTTTGAATACAAAATCTTTTGCAGTATGCAAACTGCTGATTTATTATACTTTTAAAATTGAAAAAAACTAAAACTAAATAGTGTGAATGTATGTCTTCAGTGATGCCACTATTGCACATGAGATGGGCAGTAAATGCATCCAATAAGGCACTGGTTTTGCATTTTCTCCTTGCTCTGTACCTATCAACAATAAAAAAATAAGCATATTACTAAGTAGCATAAACAACGAATATTTTAAAAGCAGATACCCATAAGCATTAGAGTAATCTAATAAATAAAAATGCATAGAATTAATGATATTACAAAAGAAATGCATTTGCAAAAGAATTAATATTAGAGTAATTTCTTAAATATTACTAGCTTATCAGAGCAATATCTCTTTGCTATGTATTGTCCATAAACATATTACTAAATAGCTATAAAAAATGAATATCTTAAATGCAAATACCCATAAGCATTAGAGTAAGTCTAATAAATAAAAATGCATAGAATTAATGATATTGCAAAAGAAATGCATTTGCAAAAGAATAAATATCAAAGTAATATCTTAAATATATTATTAGATTATCAAAGTAAGTCTAATAAATAAAAAATGCATAAAATTAGTGATATTGCAAAAGAAATGTATTTGCAAAAGAATAATCTCTACTTTTTCTATTTTGTATTCAATTATTGTATTATTCTTTAAACAAAATCACCACAATATCTTGAAAACTTAAATTTCATTCTAAATTTAAATTAAATTATAATTTCTAATTAACAATTACTAATTTAGATATAAAAGCAACCTTTATTTTTTAGTTTTTCTTTTCTAATGAAAAAGAAAAACTAAAAAAGAAAGATTGTTTCAAAAAAGCTAAGCTAGTAATAAAATTATTTAAGAAAAACTAAAAAAAATATTAGAATGTCTCTTGATAACTAAAATTCTATTGTAATAAAATTATTTAAGAAAACTAAAACTTAAATTTCATTCTAAATTTTGGGGCCCTAGCTCTAAAGTAATTCATAAACTGTCACGAGTTCTAGTCTCCCCCAAGGGCTGTCATCACATTAAAAAGTTTACTGCAGTTTATAGGGGGTCGTGCTACCCGATTCCTGCAGTCTAAAAAAAAAAAATTCATTCTAAATTTAAATTAAATTCTAATTTCCAATTTAACAATTACTAATTTAGATATAAAAGCAACCTTTCTTTTTTAGTGTTTCTTTTCTAATGAAAAAGAAAAACTAAAAAGGAAAGATTGCTTAAAAAAAACTAAGCTAGTAATAAAATTATTGAAGAAAAACTAAAAAAAATATTAGAATGTCTCTTGATAACTAAAATTCTATTGTAATAAAATTATTTAAGAAAAACTAAAAACATAAATTTCATTCTAAATTTAAATTAAATTCTAATTTCTAATTTAACAATTACTAATTTAGATATAAAAGCAACCTTTCTTTTTTAATTTTTCTTTTCTAATGAAAAAGAAAAAATAAAAATAAAAGATTGCTTCAAAAAAACTAAGCTAGTAATAAAATTATTTAAGAAAAACTAAAACCTTCAAAAAAAATTAAATGCATATTATCAGCAGTGACTGCAACCATGAATGGAAGATACACTATGAAGCTGTGAATGTGATCGAAATAAATTATTGAAAGCATTGTGAGAATAAAATGGGTTCAAGAATACAAACTTAGATTATTTACAAAATCTACTTCAAGAACAAAATCTGAAAATGAATGAAAGTAGGCTAGATATTTCAAGAAATTCTAAAAGTTATGATATTAAGTGGAAAGAAGCTGAAACAAAGCCCTCTATTAAAATCAAGATTTACAATAAATATAATAATTCTCTCAGTTATGAAGGTGCTCTTTGGGAATTCAGACACACTTTGGTTGCTCTTGTCCAATTTGTCATTCATCCCATTCACAATCAGACACTTGGATGAAAAGCATAAAAGAAAATTAAAGAAAGAATTTTAGGGCATGCCATTTATACAATTTTTGGAGTTTCCTTTGTGGAAACGTCAAGTATACAAAAGTTTGTTTTATTGAGTATTGGGTCTCTACCACACACCCATGAGGAAGAGAAAATGAACAGAAAGAAAAATACCCAGAATGTTATGAAGGTCACGACCATTAGAACACAAAAATCCCTCAAATTAATGAAAAATAGTAAGTTGAGAGTGCAAAGTTTTACATTTTCTACAGAAAGAAAGTAACCCATCAAGATTTGTGTAGGGAGATACAAGGGTTTTTATTATATTGCCTCTACTAAGCTCAAATCAAGCCTATTCTCATAGAAATTTAAGAGATAAGAATAATGAAAGTTACACAAGATTGTTGTAAAAGAGACACCCTCCAAAGTCTTCAGAAATGAGCCTCAAAGATACTCCAATGGCGGTCAAACAAAGATGAGAGATATCAACAAATGGTAAGAAAAGGAAATACAACAGAAAATACTCAGTCGCGACCAAGTGAGCTCGATAAAATGCTTCAAAATGGAGAATACTTTTCAGTTTCAAAACCAAAGACTTACCTCTGCAAGATTTTTTTTCAAGGAAAATCATCAGAAACAACATAATGAGTCACCATTCCACTCTCAAACCCTACCCAAGCATGGCAGTGTTGAGTTTTCTCCAAAAATACAAGTGAAAAATGGAATGAGTTTCTTCTCCAAAAATACAAGTGAAAAATAAAATGAGATTAGGGCTCGGTTTCTTTTTGATTTAGGGTTTTTTCATTACCCTAGGCCGAATGGTTGATTTTTCATATTGTATTAAAGAAAATAGGTACTTTTTTATGATTTTTATTAGAAAAATCAAATACCATCGCCCACTTTCCCTTTTTTTTACTTCATTTCTTTACTTCATTTGATTTTGATTTCAAAATTAAATCTATTATTTTTAAATATATTATAATATTACATTTATATTATAATATAAATATTCTATTCTATTCTATTATATTATATTATAATATTATATAATATAAATATTATATTATATTATAATATAATATAACAATTATATTATATTATATATAATATATTATATATAATAATAATATAATATTATATAATATCATATTATATTATAATTTATGATTATAATATATTGTATTGTAATATAATATATTATTATTATTATATTATATTATAATACAATACACTCCCTCGATTCAATTTTTTTTAATTAACCACTTTAATGTCAAATTGTCTAATTTTTATGTGTGACTAATTATTTAGTCATTTTTATTTGTTGGACTAATTATTTAGTCATCTTTATTTGTGTTTTGAAATGAAAGATAGCCCTCAAAATGCAATTGGATTGTTTAAATCATATTTTATTAGTGAAATTGACCACAATTGCTCTTTGATACATTTGACATGCTAACATAAGAGGAAAATCAAATTGGCTTCAAATCATAGTTAAAAAAATTAATGATTAATTAACATAATGAGTAATAAAAGTTAAAGAATGTAAATGTTAATTTTTTTTATAAAATATGTGAAGGCCTTAAGACTGCACTAAGAGCTAATGCCTTCCACGCAATAGGTATTTTTGGTGCATCAAGCAACCTAGGCGGCCAAATGGCCTGCTTAGGTAGGGGTCCCATGAGGGGGGCTTAAGCTCTATGGATTATGATCAAATTCGAAAGAAAAAAGAATAGAGTAATAGTCATTTATTTAGTCATTAATTTAGTCAATTATTTAATCATTTATTTAGTCATTTTTATTTGTCTGATATTAGTCATTTATTTAGTCATTTAGTTCTGATTTTACCTAATGACCAAATTAGTCATTTATTTTCCAAATTCTACTAGTGTTAGTCATGTGACTAAAAGTTTTAGTCATGTAGTCATTTATTTTCCAAATTCTACTAGTGATTGTCAAATGAAATAATTGACAAGCCATTGTGGAAATATGAGTGAAATTACTGAATAACGTTTAGAGAAATCAGATTTACCATGCACAATATGTAAGAGTGTTGTTTTGGTATGCTCCAAGAATGTAATGAAATCCACTTTCAAATTTCACTTTGCTATAGTCGAAATCCCATTTCACTTTCTTCATCTGATTGGAACAAAACACCCCAACGGAAAAGGTGGCCAGACAGACAAATAGCACCGACAGAAAGACTTGACGATCAAATGTTAAATCCGACCTACCGTGGCCTATCCCGTCACCAGGAAAACGTGTCAACACCGACGTGTTTTCAAAATTATATTTCAGAATGGACAAAAACCCAAAAAAAAATGGCATTCAAAACCATTATTTGCAAATAGCAAAATGAGGTGCCAAGAATGTAATGAAATTGGAAAACAGTACGTATTATGAAACCTGCAAGGCACAATGTTGTTATAGATTGTTTGCAGTCTTGGAAAACACACTATCCCATTTTAGTTAGTTCGTTATGAAGAGTTTTATTTCGTTACTCCAAGAATGTAATGAAGTCCACTTTCAAATTTTTGAACAACTCTTTGGTATAGTCCAAATGTCATTTCTTTCTTTATCTAATTGGAACAAATAAAATGCTCGCATTATTTACAGTGTTGGAAAACACACTGTCTCTTCTCACTTGCATAGGGTTTTACAACACTATATCCATTGTTGGTTTCTTAACACCTAGGGTTTTCCAACATGCATTCTTACTAAATAGAAAGAATGTCTTCAAAAGCTTTTGTAATATAGATAGCCTGAATGTATTGAAAATCCCTTTCAAAATTTATAAGGAATTTTAATTTGGGCAAAAATTGCATTTAAATTTCTCATGAATGAAAAAAGTGCACAAAATAATTGCAATTTGGAAAACAAGATATTGGGTTTTAGTTATTTCAATGTCCTTGTTTAAATGTAAAGGGTAGTCTCATGGTGGGTTGCTTGCTTCTTAACACGTAGGGCATTGCAACATGGATTTTTACAAAACAGTATGAATGTCTTCAAAATCACACATTCCATTGTTGTGTTTAAATTTCACATGATTGAAAAGAAAGTGCACAAAACAATTGTAATTGGGAAAACACAGCGTTGGGTTTTAGTTATTTGAATCTCCCTGTTTAAATGTGAAGGGTTGTCTCATGGTGGGTTGCTTGCTTCTTAACACCCACAGGTTTGCAACATGGAATGTTACAAAATAGTAAGAATTTCTTCAAAATCACATCTTCCATTGTTGTGTTTAAGTTTCAAGTATATAACAAATTGCATGCTTCATAACACACTGCATTTTTCAACCTCCACATCACAACATACCCAAGCCCTTTATGGTTTTTAAACCTGTATATGTAGGTGTGCATTACAAAAAGCAAGAACACCAATTTCTTGCCATTATTGGCAATAATGAATAAACTCGTTGAAAGTGATGAACGTTGTGTAGTGCATGTTGGAAAACACAATGTGTTTTGAAGCCTGCCTTTACTTATACCCAACCTTTGTCTTGTAATGCAAATATACAAACGTATAGATGGTGTTCTATTTTATCAAATAGCACATCTCTCATTTAAGGGGGACTCTATTAACCGTCAACACATAGTGTGATTCATAGTATGCACTTCATTATGTTTTGCAATAATTCATGTTGGAAAACCCTAGGTGTTAAGAAACAAGCAACCCAAATAGTGTTGTAAAACCCTCTGCAATACTATTGGATAGTGCCCGTCACCTCAATTTGGTCGATTTTCTCCTCCAACTCCTCCACATGCACTCAAACCTTTAGCTTTCAATGTGCAGACTGGAAACAAATAGTATTTTCACCTTTCTTTCTCCAAACAGGAAAGGCCCACGTCATTCCCTTCCACTTTTCCCACGCCAGACAAAAGAAACTTCATGACAAAGCTAAGGCGCTCACCTTTTTCAATCAGCATGATGCGAGAAAACTAACTTGACGGCACCATTAACTCCTACCTACCATTTCCAGGATGTTTGGTCCCGTTTGCCGGTTTCGTCACTTTTTGTTTCCATGTATGTTGTTATTCTAATAGCTCTTTTACAATTTGTCTATTTGTCTATAATATTTATTGCCAAGTAATGTAGCTTGAATTTTCAGCTAAGTCTGTGTTGTTATACCCATTTTGCACAAGTTATTGCTACCCATTGGCTTTACAAGTTCTATTTAATACAGTGCATAGAACTATTTCAAGTAATGACTTGTTATATCTGCACATCTTTTGCGATGTGGTGGTCAAATTGAAACATACTGAAAAAGAACATAAATAGGATATAGAAATAACATTCTACAACATTGCAATCAGATGTTGTTAATAACAAACCATTTATAACTTTGTAAATATTCTAGACAAATAAGGAAATTATAAGAAGAAATATTATGAAAAACACTTAAGAACTGCAAAAAAATGACATAAACTGGAAAACTAACATTAAATAGAACTTTTAAATATGGATAAATATTCAACTCGAGAGACATAAAAGAGGTAAATAAATTAGGACGGTATCATAGGATGGACTATCAAGAGGACGTATTTTGACCATTTAATAAAATAAGAAATACTCACAAAAGCCTTTGTTGCTGCTCACATTTCAAAGTGAAGAACGTAGTTCAAGTGAAGAAATTGTTGTTACACCTTGTCTAGATACTGATAGAATTTTAGGTAACCATGAATATGCTCCAAACTCAAAATTTGTACATGCATTTCCCTTGAACTGGGTTCTTCACTTTGAATGTTGTTTGAAAGTAATTTCACATACATACATGTCCACATATAAACTCTTTTGGTGAAATATTAAAAATTAGCACTAAACACTTAAGAATCACATGAAAATGATAGATGATTGAAAACCCCAAAATTTCATAATTTCAAAAAAATCAGAACTTATAAATGCATAATAAATTTTGGAAATTTAACTGTCTAGTACACTTGCAATTCAAGCTATGGAAGCCATAATCACCTATATTTACTGTAGAAGCTTCACATCTCCTGAAGCATCCTTCTCAATCCACCTACCCTTGTTTTGTTCAATTTTCTTTCCTCTCCTATATCAACCACCTGGAAGAAAGACAAGTGTTAGCGATAGATTAAATTGGAAAATTAAAGACATTTTGTGCTACAAATAATTTTTTTATTCCAAATTTCACCTATATATAGTTTATATGTTGTGGTGAGTGAAAAATGCCAGCTTGCAAAGACAATAAACAAACATGTTAAACTATACATTGGGAATTTAATTTCCAATTTAACCTATCACTAACACTAGTAATATATATCAACAATTATATCTGCCATTTTGCCATTCTGCTGGAACTGTGAAGCAATGAACATTCATTCAGATATATCTCAAACTCATCTCTCCTGCAATATGAAAGAGGAAATCAATTGCATAATCAATAAGGGCAGACAAGACACACAAGAAAGATACCACACATCACTATAAAACTTTTGTTTATTTCATTACTTGTATAGATAATTGAAAAAATACAGATTATTGCAAGACACATTGGTTGCAAAGCACAATGTGCATCGACTATTCAAGAATAAATGTTAAGAACTCAATGAAAACCTTAGTGATCACCTCGATTGACCAAAAAATAACAGGTGATCGCATTGGTTAAATATGATAATCCACAGAATAATTACACGTTGGTTAACACTCTGTGGTTCAATCTCCATGCTCAAACCTAGAGGGTGAAGATCACAATGAGGAGTTGCACATGGGGAAACCACAAAACTTACCAAATTGAGGTGACTGTGAGTAAGCAATTGGGTTGCTACTTGTAAAGGCTTTTAGAACAGTATGTGGGTTACAACTTCTATAACACCCAGCGTTTCCCAACTCAAAATTTTAGAAAATAGTAAGAATGTATTCAAAAAAATTGTGATCAATGCAGTAACAACCCAATTGGTGTGTCACCCCTTGGCTCGATTTCATTACACACCCAGTGTTTTCCAACATGCACTTATATATAGATAGTAAGAACGTAATGAAAAAGATTTGATTAGTACATAGTAAGAATGAAATGGGAAAATGGCAACACAGAACCAAAGTGAATGAGATAGACAGTAAGAATGCAATAAAAAAGGAATCTGCTCTAAAAACACTTGAAAAGAAGCAAACCAAAGTGAATGAGATAGATAATGTATTGACTGAACATATTGTTCCTCCTCTTCAGAAGTTGACGAACGAGCATGTGCACTATGTGAAATGGGGAAATGGCAACGCAAAACTAGAGGCAACAAGTACTAGAATTCATGCAATGAAAAATGAATCTTCTGTAAAAACACTTGAAAAGAAGTAGAGCGGTTGAGTGAGATACATAATATACTGACTGAAAAGATCCTCCATGCTCTTGACAAGTTCATGAAGGTGCATGCACAGTATAAGCAAAGGGAAAATGTCAATGCACAAGTAGACAAACTGAAGAGGTCTTGTATTGCACGAAAATTTGTGCATGCAAAGAAATTCAAAGATGCTGCTATGGATGGAGTTGAACAAGTAAATTCTATCATGAATAACTTCTACAACATAGTATATTTTCCACCATGTTACAGTATGTATGTATGTAACATGAGATCAAAATGGCATTTCATTTTCCTTATTTAATTCGACCAAATAAATGCTCACATTATTTGCAGTATTGGAAAACACACTATCTCCATATAAGGTGTTAAGAAACAAGCAACCCATATAATGTCGTAAAACCCTTTGCAACTGAGAGGAGACAGTGTGTTTTTCAACTGTGCAAATAATGCGAGCAATTTATTTGTTCCAATTAGGAGAAAGATTATAACTTGTAGACAAAAAGCACCAATGTATGAAACATGATATGAAAATGGAATTTCACTTTCCTCATCTGACTCGACCAAATAAATGCTTAGATTCCTTGCAGTGTTGGAAAACGCACTGTCTCCATCCTTGGTCATGCGTCCCTCTGCAACTAACAAACTGCAAAATCAAAATGTGAAAAATGGCGATGTGACGCGATGAAAAATGCATTTGAGGGGTTTGTAGTGGTTCAACCACCTACAACTCCATTTTCCTTTCCCACGCGTCCCTCCCCACCCACCAAATTGGAAAATCAAAACTATGGAAAATGACGATGTTAGGTGCGTTTTGTCTAGCTTTTTCACTTTAGACAAAAACACCTATGTATGTAACATGAGATCAAAGTGGCATTTCACTTTCCTCATTTGATTCAACCAAATAAATTCTCACATTATTTGCAGTGTTGGAAAACACACTGTCTCCATCCTCGACTGCATGTCCCTCCCTAGCCAACAAACTGCAAAATCAAAATGTGGAAAATGCCTATGCGCCGTAGCGAGGAATGCATTTGAGGGGTTTCAAGTGGTTCGGCCACTTGCAACTCCATTTTCCTTGCTGGCGTGTCCCTCCCCACCCACCAAACTGGAAAATGAAAAATGTGGAAAATGGCAATGTTAGGTGCATTTTGTCTAGCTTTTTGACTTTAGACAAAAAACACCTATGTATGTAAAATGAGATCAAAATGACATTTCACTTTCTTCATTTGATTCGACCAAATAAATGCTCACATTATTTGCAGTGTTGGAAAACACACCGTCTCCATATATAGTGTTGTAAAACCCTCTACAACTGAGAGGAGACAATGTGTTTTCCAATTGTGCAAATAATGCGAGCAATTTATTTGTTCCAATAAGGAGAAAGTTGACTCATAAACAAAAAACACCTATGTATGTAACATCAGATCAAAATGGCATTTCATTTTCCTCATCTAATTCGACCAAATAAATGCTCACATTATTTGCAATGTTGGAAAACACATTGTCTCCATATAAGGTGTTAAGAAACAAGCAACCCATATAGTGTTGTAAAACCCTCTGCAATTGAGAGGAGACAGTGTGTTTTCCAACGCTACAAATAATGCAAGCAATTTATTTGTTCCAATCAGATAAAGAAAGTGGAATGACATTTGGACTGTAGCAAAGAGTTGTTCAAAAATTTGAAACTGAACTTCATTACATTCTTAGAGCATAGGAGCCGGCTAACTCCTAGACAAAAAGCACCTATGTACATACAAAAATGCATGAAAAACATACATAACAACATACATGGAAACATACATAACATGACAAGACGTCGTTGTGTGGGGCTTGCCAAACAGGGGATCAAAGTGACTAAAGCAGCAAGCGGGACCAAACATCCGAGAAATGGTAGGTAGGAGTTAATGACGTTGTTAGCTTGGTTTCCCCGCCAACTGAGAGGAGACAATGTGTTTTCCAACTCTGCAAATATTGCGAGCAATTTATTTGTTCCAATCAGATAAATAAAGCAAAGTGACATTTGGACTGTAGCAAAGAGTTGTTCAAAAATTTGAAAGTGGACTTCATTACATTCTTGCAGCATAACGAAATAAAACTCTTCATATCGAACTAACTGAAATGGGACAGTGTGTTTTCTAACACTGCAAACAATCTATAACAACACTGTGCCTTGCAGGTTTCATAATACCTAATATTTTCCAATTTCATTACATTCTTGGCACCTCATTTTGCTATTTGCAAATAATGGTTTCAAATGCCACATTTTTTTTAGTTTTTGTCCATTCCAAAATATGATTTTGAAAACCCACCAACAGTGACACATTTTCCCAACGACGGGACAGGCTACGGCAGGTCGGAGTTAACGTCTGACCATCAAGTCTTTCCATCAGTGCAATTTGTCCACCCGACCTTCTTTTTCGTCAGGGCATTTTGTTCCAATCAGATGAACAAAGTGAAATGACATTTGGACTGTACCGGCAGACATGACCAAACGTCCAAGAAAGGTAGGTAGTAGTTAACTGACATAGGACAGTGTGTTTTCCAACACTGCAAACAATCTGTAACACTGTGCCTTGCAGGTTTCATAATACCTGTTGTTTTCCAATTTTATTACATTCCTACTATCTAAATCACAAAAGGTTCTCCACACAATCACAAAACATACCAAATTGAGGTCAGGGGTGAGTAACCAATTGGGTTGTTACTTTTAAAGGGTTTTACAATAGTCGGAGTTTTAGGAGACAGTGTCTTTTCCAAAACGACAATGTATTAAATGGTGGCAAAAATGGGATGTCGTCTAGGCTTTTTGCTATTTGCAAATTATGATTTCGAATGCCACGTTTTGCGCTTTTTTCTCCATTCCGAATAACAATGTGAACAACGACGACATTTTGGGTTTTATGTGGTTTTCAAAATATATCATTTCATTGCAGAACCCACGTTGCATTTTCCAACCTCATAATATATTTCACATGGTTTTTGCTTTCTGTAAACGTTATTCAATAATTTTACTCATATTTCCACAATGGGTTGTCACTTATTTCATTCGGTAATGGCAAAATTCAAAAACCAGCATACGGGGAGGAAAGGAAACAAAAATTAAAAAACCCTCAACACAAAAAAACATTAACAGACCTGCATTTCAAATAAATACCCCTTTTCCCAATGAAAACCTTGCAACATTCAAAATAAGAATGTGAACAATGGCGACGTTTTGGGCTTTATGTGGTTTTCACAATATACCATTCCATTGTGAACCCACGTTGCGTTTTCCAACCTCATAATATATTCCGCATGGTTTGTGGTTTTTGTAAACCTTATTTAGTTATTTCACTCATATTTCCACAATGGGTTGTCAGCTATTTCTTTCGACAAGCGCAAATTTTCAAAACCAACAGACGAGAGGAAACGAAATTAAAAAACCCTCAACAAAAAATCACAAAACGATTAGCCGTTCTTTCTTCAGTGTTCATGGTAGAATGGAAAAATGGCAAATATACAAAGCGGATATACATACCTTAGGGAGCTCTGAACGCCTGCAACTCCTTCCTGTTGCTCTCCACCAAAACGTTGCTATAGAAAATGGGACCTCATATGAGCTTTTTGATATTTGCAAATAATGGTTTCGAATGCCACGTTTTTTGGCTTTTTGTCCATGCCGAAAAATGATTTTGAAAACCTGTCAACGCTAACACGTTTTCTCGGTAACGGGACAGGAAACGGCAGGACAAAGTTAACATCCGACCGTCAAGTCTTTCTGTCGGTGCTATTTTCCATCTGGCCACCTTTTCTGTTAGGTTTCTTTTGTCCACCATGGACCATGGGGTATGGGGGTACAATAATATGTTATATACATAGGTGCTTTTTGTCTAGGAGTTAGTTTTCTCCAAAAAAGTGCGAGTAAAGGTAATTATATTTTTGGAAACAAACCCATTAATAATATACCATAATAAACTGTCTAACCCCGTAATGGAAAATGTAACCCGAGTTATCTAATTCAAGATAGACAGACCATGGTTAAACCAGGGGAGAGGGTTGAAAGAAGAATTCAATTCATATTGTTTCACAGAGGGTAGCAGCACGCTAACTGTTGGAGCATAAAAGCATAACCACTGTACCGACCAAAATAAAGCCATCTCTGGGGCAGGCAAACTAATAATAACAGATCAAATCAGCGGCCATGGGCAAACAGAAGGGCGATGGAGCTCGCAGTAAAAGTCGTCCATCCAGCAGCAAGTAAGTTAATAATATATATATCTTTTCTTTTCTTATTTCTCTCTTTTTAAATAAACTAATGTGAATCCTTTACCTCAATCAAATTCTGACAAGACTACTGTTCTAATGGATGCACACAAGAAGTATGAATATCTGAGAATTTCGCTAGCCTTGTGTATTATTATTATTTTTTTCTTTTCTTTCGCCTTCTATTCTAAATCTGGGACAAAGAGCAGTAAAGTATTTTCAAACATTTAATCAACATAATTTAAAAAAGAAAGGTTCGGATTATCAAGTTGGGGTGCCTTGCGGTGTAGAGAAACACATGAAAATGGATTTGCAGGTTTTTCTGGATCTAATTAGGGCGAGTTGGGATAACAAATAGACTGAACAGTGTCTTTTTTTCTTAGCCTGTATTTTTCGTTAAAGTTCAGTTCACTTCGTTAAAAATATGTCGTGATTTATACTCATGCTAGTTTGTGTGTTATCTTTTTTTGAACCTTGTTAATGTCGAATTTTAGTGAAATTGAATTATAAAGCATGATTCTTTCTCAAATTTAAGATGTACCCGGAATCTTATTATACTTACCGGAATCTTATTATACTTAGTTTATCACATTTATTATCAACATCTCCCTACTGCAATAAGGCAGCCTGGTCCTCCAGCAGGCATTATCGAGTCGTGTGTATACCTTGGTGTTGTAGGAATGAAACCATCCCAATTTGTAAGATTGAGGATGAGACTTGATGCTCTTGCTTACTTTTGAGATCTCTGCCAACTTGTGGTCAACCTTTTGTAAAACGAAGGTCACAATTTTCAATATCTCCCAACATCTTCTTTCCATATTCCATTACTTTTATAAGGGGGCAGCCTTGGAGATCACATCCACTTACACATATTTGGGGGTCCAATTCTTTGGTCCTTCTTTCAGCATGAACCTTGCCTCACATTCATGTCTTTGTAAGGGATATGCCTCTCTCTCTCTCTCTCTTGGAATGTCAATGTTTCTAGATCCAATTCCTAGATATCCCTTAAAAGATAAGTCTTTTTGATATCATCATCAAGCCCACAGTTTTGTATGGCTTGGAGGTTTGGGGGCCTAGCTTGGCATTCATTGATTATGCCCATGTTGTGAGGGTCCAGATTCTCATGCTGCAATGCATTATTATGTGCAAATATATTGTTCCTCAGAGCATTGTCTAGGTTGAGTTTGCTGCCCAACCATTATGTCTCAAGATTATCTTCTGGCTTACTTTCTACATACATATACTCAAATCCATGGGTGACTCTGCTTTTGGTTGTGATAGATATCTATATTTGGCTCTTCATTCCTCTAAGAGGATTGTTTCATTGGGTCTAATTCAGTGCCGTTGGTGTTCGTACTCATGGACTAACTTGCTCCTTTCTATTGGCATCTCTATTGACAAATTGCATTTTTTTTTATGTATTCCTTGGATGCTCCTACTTAGCCCCTTCCTTCAAAGGAGACCATCACTAGAGCTGCTACAAGGGACATCTGCAAGAAATACATCCAGGTCACTTGGACCTCCTTTCCCATGCCACTCAGCTGAAGCTTGCATTTTACATTGAGCATTTCCTATAGGTCGAAAATGGTATACTATGCTACTCTTACTATCTCTAGTGGCATTGGTCACATGTCTTGAGGTTCCCTTTGGCCAAATGAGGATGTGTATCCATCAGCTATAGTTTTTGAGACAGATCATCATATTCCTTGCCTTGACTAGTTCTACTGTCTTTGCTCCCTCAAGGAGATTGAGACCGAGGAGCATTTCATCTCTAGATGGCCATTTATTATGAGATTCAAGGGAGATATTACTTCCTCTATAGGGACTCAAGCAACAATCTCTCTACTTTCTTTAGATATTCAGATCAATAGTGCTTGGCTCTTTATCTTTGGAAGGACCTATTGGTGTACGTTTTATCATCCACCGAACACACAAAATAAAATGTCCAAAGACACTCTATCTTCTCTTGATAAACCACCGCGTATGCTAAGATTGCGAGAAGATCATATGGCGATTCCAAGGTTTCTTTTGTTAGGTCTTGACGTGTGGATAAGCTCAATGGGCGTTGTGATTTGTTGGTAATACACAAAGGGACTTACGTTAAAGAATTCTTCACAAGTTTGGGACTTAGACGGATTTATCATTAAAGGCTTCTTCAATTGGGACTTTCAATTTGGATCTCAAAAAAATTGCAAAAAGATAAGAGTTTAGAGGATCTATTCTACGCCTAGGAATTTAAGAGACAGTAAAGATCAGGTGAAAGGAATAAACACGCTTTGTTTCACCTCCCTGGGACAACTACGCAAAGTGGGTGCAATCTTCACAGGGTGTGATTATAATTTTCAAGCCTCGAATGAGACCGAAGTTAGGCATCCACAATCACAAGCTCAGGCTAACTTTACGCATCGAATGCAAATCATCCATCCGAAGAAAGTATGAGCAATATTTCACCATTTAATCAATACGATCAATCTCACATTCACTTAACCAATATTCAAAGCAAATTGTACTTAATTTAATTCTAAGTCTAATCTATGGTAGAAGAAGCTATGCAACCTTGCTTACTACTTGACAATAAAAGTGATTCAAAGCAAATCATGCATAAGAGCTTTTATTATCGGAAATAGTCTCAATGCAACAATTTCATACACTGTCTCCACACCTTACAAATGAGGGGGCGAGCTCAATTTATAGGCTTCCCAATTACAATTCAATGGCCAAGATTGATTTCGGATCAACGACCGAGATTAAAATATAAAACCCTAATTAGGGTTTGTCACAACCAACTACCTCTCGACCAATGAGAAAATTACATTCGAGGACACTTGTCCTTCTGCTAAATATAAATCAACAATAAAATAGAAAGTTGTTGCATGTTGATTCAGAACAATTTGATTGGTTTGAAGATGACGAGGCGCCACCTCAGCGTGCTGGATGTCTTCCTTGGTCACTTTGTTTTTCCTCCACATTCTTGCCTTAGAATATTTTCCTTGCCGATGACTCTGTCCTTTGCGCTTGTTCCTTCCTAGCTTAGATCTTGGAGCTCCTTTGAGATTTTGATTTCTTCTTCTCACCCGTATTGGAAGTCTCGCCTTGGAGCAGGTGTCTGGACTTGAAGTTATTTTCTTTGCTTATTGCTTTGAAATTCCTCTTGCTTGAATTGGATTGGTGTTATTCCTTTGGATTTCCTCTCTGAATTATCCAATTTGTGTCGAGAAATTGTCTAAGTAAGAAAATTTGTTTGGAACACCCTTCTTGTCACCATCTGATTTTGATTGGAAGCTTGTTTTTAATTCTTCAGGAGATGAAATTCCTCAAGAAGATGCCTTGATTGCTTCAACAGGTCTGGGATTGTAGATGAAATCCCTTCAAGATGTCCACATATTCTTTCAAGTGCCTTGAATTTGGAGAAGAATGCCTCTGTGCTTGGAATTTTCTCTGTGACGTATTTCCCATACTTAGCCAAATTTTGGCTATTCAAGTTCATTTTGTAACACCTTCACGCGAACTATTCAACATTTAGCCAAGATTTTTGCCATCTCAATGCTCGAATGAACTTTGCCTGTGGACTTGCCTTCAATTCTGAATCCGGCTATGTAGGACAAATTCCATCCTTGGACAAGGATTTTATCCACTTCCTCTTTACTTTTCCTCTTTATTCCCCTTTTTTTCCTTCCAACACTTAGTCAATTTTCTGAATTTCTTCTCCTTGGGCAGACTTTACTAATACTTAAACATTTTTCTTTCTTAGGCCATGCCGAACTTTTCCTGTGTTTGGACATTCCTTGCTGGAGGTAAGTCACTTTTTCTTGCTTGTGACGTCCATCCATTTTGTTAACACTTGGACTTTCTTTATCGTCATGGCAGACGTTGAAACTTTTATTCCATGTTCTCTTTGATGTCTAGGCAATCTTTGAAGTCTTCTTACCAAGGTCGGACTTTGGAGTTTTCTTTCCAAGCTTGAAGGCGGACTTTCTTCATGTATTTCCACTCCTTGGCGGACTTCCAAAATGTTCTGCCTTCTTCCTTTTCAAAGTCAGGTCGGACTTCCAGAACTTTGTGCTATTTTCCATATCTCCAAGGTGGACTTTGTGAATTTGTTTCCAAGGCATGATAGGCTGGGTGGACTTGACAAATTTCTTTCCACTTCCATGGCGGACTCCATGAATATCTTTCTATGTTGCTTTTGGCATGGCAAACTTCCTTATGTATTTGCCATCCATTCTCAAGCTTGGGGCGGACTTTGGAGTTGTCTTTTCCATATCTAGGCCGGAGTTCACAACTTTCTTGCCATATTTCATTGATGTCTAGGCGGATTTCAACATGTGCTTTCCATTACTCCTTTGACACTTAACCATTTTTTTTTTTATAAATTTTTACTCCCATGGTGTCAATACCTAGCCATTTTTGTAGAATTTTCTCTCTCAAGGCATTAATACTTAGCCAAATTTTGGACCCTCTTGCAAGCTAGGCAAACTTTCTCAACCTTTTTTCCACTATCTCATGGGTGGGCAGACTTTATCCTAGCCAAGACATGGCATGGCAGACTTTGGGTTAGGCTTGCCATTTCTTTATCTTGGCTGGGACGGACTTGCTGACTTTTGTGCCATCTTCTATCAAGTCAAGGGCGGACTTTACATGTGCTTGGACATCCCTCATTTATCTCCACTTGATGGCGGACTTTCTAGCTTCCTTTCCATTTGCCTTTCTTCCTATACTTAGCCAAAATTCGCAATTTCTCCTTCTAAAGCATCAAATACTTAGCCAAAATTCGCATTTTCCCTCTTCTTATGCTTCCATACTTAGACAAATTTCGAATTTTCCTTAGACAAATTTCGAATTTTCCTTCCAAGGCATCAAATACTTAGCCAAAATTTTCAATTTTCCCTCTTCTTATGCTAGGTGGACTTCACAAATGTCTTGCCAAGGCTTGGGCGGACTTTGGAGAAGGCTTGACATGTTTTATCTAAGGCTGGGTGGACTTCAAGAAGTCCTTGCCATGTCCCTCAAATTTAGGGCCGACTTCGCTAATGGCTTGAGCTTGACATTCCCTCTTGATAGCGAACTTTTCATCTTCACCTTCCCTTCTTTCTAGGGCAGACTTTGTTGATGGCTGGACATTCTCTCATCTCCATGGCAAGGGCGAATTTCTCCAGACTTAGGCAAATTTACCTCATGATTTCATGCCTTTGGGTTGATTTTCTCAGATTTTTCCATGCTTTTCCTGATTTTTTGCTTGATTTTTCGATTTTTACTTTGATTTTTTCAAATTTTTGGTTGATTTTTGGTTCTAAAGATAGAAAGTTGACCTGTTGACCAGGGTTGACTTTCTAAAAATAGAAAAAGCAAAATCCCTAAAAAATAGGGAACCCCGTTTGGTCCAAAAATGCCAAAAAATGAAAAAGCGAAAAAGCAAAAAAGCAGATTCCCTAAAAAATAGGAAGTGTTAGAATTGGCCCAAAGCACAGGCGATCCTCGTCTCCTAGACCTTCTGAACCCTTCCATGACGTTTACGCACTGATTCAGGCATGGATTCTCAACTTGGCTCGGATGACTCTCAAAAGACTGACTTGAAACTCTCAAAATGATGACCTCATTGTAAAAAGACAAGTGATAAGCAGTTGCGAGGCCAAGGCAAAAAGCGAAAACAGGGGGTCCCCATTTGCAATGGGGCGATGTGTGAAAAGGTCACAACAGGACCTCACCTTGTGACATAGATCTTGACATGTGATTTTTTGGGATTCTAGAGTCCCCAAGTTGATCAGCTCCCTATTTCAGCACATCCAAGAGACCATCGATGCTAAATGGCCTTTGAATATTTCTACTTCTCTTATAGATACGGATAGACTTGTGAGATGATGTCTCTCATAGCTTTTGCCTCAACACGTTCCTCCTAGCTTAATGGTCCCATTTCTTCCCAATGGCATGGCCCAACTTCTTGTTGGCATAGATCTACTCCTCTCCAGTCACCTCCCCAGTCATAGGCAAAAATACATATTATGATCTTTTTTGCTACTACAAGGGTTACTTTGGCCTTGGATGTTAGATGTGATCCTAGTGGGATTACCCCTCCCAACTCTTGGCGGCATTATCAGATCTTGTATCAGTTCGTTCACTATGATCAACGATAGCACTAGCGATTCCACCATTTCTAGTCTAGACAGCGATACTTGATGATCCCCAATTTTCCTTTATGGCTGCTTTTTGTTCTTTGCTCTTTGAGGTTCTTGTTCCCCTTTCTTGGATATTTGTACCTATTTCCTGACCACTTGTTTCGGTGGCCTCCTTTTTTTTGTTTTTCACTTTTGTTCTTCTCCATGGCAGAACCTTTCTAGGTTTCTCTTCCTAGAACTTTCTATTGTATATTGCTATTCTCTTGAGCGCCATTGAACCTATTTTTGGTCATCCATAGACATTAATATAATTTCTTTCTTTCTTTCTTTGTTCAGAGATTATGTTCTTTATGCTATTGTCATTGATTAGAATATCTAGAGGCTGCCCTTGCACTCACATTTATGAATGGAATAGTATTTTGCTTTGTCTCAAAAATTATGCATTATTGGTGTAGCTTGTGCATCAGCAACACAAATTGTTTGATTGTAGTCAATGATTCCACTAGAGGAATTGACTTCTAAATCCTTATTTTTTGCTTGTGTAAGCAACATTTTCTAAGCATAGTGCCCATCAGAAATCTATGATAAGCAACAGGTACACCAGAACATGAGAGATTAATGATCAGAATCAATTGACTTTTATATTGGTTAAGTTTGAACTTTAAACTAATTCAATGATAAGCAGTAGGTGAACCATAATGTTCTCTATATCAGATTAATGATTAGAATTGAGCGACCTCTAAATTGATTTAAGTTTTAATAAATGCTGCAGTGATAGGCAGCATAAAGTGGTCTTAATTTAGATCACGTTTGTCCTAAATAAATCAACATACTAGCAATGCTTTTCCAGATTTACAAATGGTGTACCCCTACCATTCAGCACAAAAAAGAGTGGGCACATGTTATTAACTGAATTGATGAATAAAGGAAAGTAACTATGAGCCTAACAAGCTTTGTTTTAACTCTTCAGCTCTGCTGCTTCTCTCCTACAGTCAGGGGCCACCAGTGTCGGGTTTGGAGGTTATGTTGGAAGTTCTCGTATTGACACAACCTTTATCAAGGAGTCAAATGTTCTGCTGGTAAGCATTTTCTACACTAGTTTTGCTGTTTCTGCTTTCTTCTTCTTACATGACGCTTTGGTGCAGTACCTTTAGCATGTTGGAAATCTGATTAGTTAGGTTTTATTCAATTCATGATAAAAATCCTAAATGTTGAAATTTCCTCGAAAAAATATAAATTAGCTACTGAACTTTTGTTATATTTGTGTCAGACTTAAATATCAAGCCTGGCAACTTTTTGCTTTGTCAATAAATAACCAGGGTGTAAATGAATCGTTTTGCAAATGAATTGTGTTTACTGTTAGTCCATCCAGTTGCTCCAATAAGGTTTTCTATGTTGTTGTTAGACCTTTTACAATGCAATTCTGCCAATCTCCCTTGCCACTAAGCTTTAAGGCCCTGCATTTAAACATGGATCTTTATTTTTTGGGGTGTAAAGTCTCTCTTGAGAAATGCCTGCATGTATAGACTCGAACCTGCAAGGTTATAGAACATCTTAGTAAAATTCGTTACCAGTTTTGCATGTTAGTGAATATGCAATGCACAGAATTTTAAAATGATAAGGAAGAAAATAATATTGGTAAATGAATGTTTTTGATTTGATATTGGACCTCAAGGGATGGTGTTGGCAGGGTATAATATGATTTTTCTTACTTAAAATGGCTGAACTTATAGAGAAAATATATGGTTAATAGTTCAAGTGGCTATCTAACGTTATATTTAAATATCTGCCTTTTAGATATACAATCAATTACAAGGAAAGGATCCTATAATGACATAAATAGTGCCACACCCATATAACTTAATGACAAATATTATTGTTAATGTTATAACAGCGTCGGTTGATCCTTCGAGCTCACCTTCTTTGAGAAAGTCATAAATTGAATATAGCCGTTGGCTATTCAATTTACCTTTTATTATTTTGTGTCTTATGTTTTGGCCGACATGTATAATTTCGAAAATCATAAAAGTTATTTACTATGCTAGGCCGACTTCATTAAAAGGATATGAGATCTTGAAAGAGGCCGACATTAAGACTTCAGTTCCTACATATGGACAGTCATTCACTCATTTCATGAATTTGAAGAAACAACTCTGAACAAATCCGTCATTCTCAAGTGCGAAGATAGTAGAGAAGCTCGACTCAAGCAAATGCGAACACTTACTTCAAGTGCGAACAGTTCACTACATGCAAATAAGTCATCCCTATTGATTGTGTCTAGGCACGAACTAGAATAAAGACTAGTGCGAATCTATTCAATGTTGATCAGTGAATTCTCTAGTTCGAGATATTCTGAAGTTTTATCTCAGCCATTATTAAAGCGAAATCACAGCTACTGATCTCATGCGAATTGGGTTGCGATCTAAGCATAAACTCAATATTGTTTAGTGCGAACTTATCTGAGGTTCATTATTGAACTTAGCAGATCCGTGGCATTCATCAAATGCGAATATGTTAAGGGCAAATTTACCAGATCTGAGACATCTTGAGATGCGAATATATAATCAGATCAAAGGGAGATCATAAGTCAGAACGAAGCTACAGGTTAAGGTTTCTGTCAAGTGCTCTTGAAGTCTGAGAGCTGAAGACCTTCAGTGCTAAGTATTGGATCTGTGTACTAAATACTGTCAGGTGTGATCTAAAGCTTATTATCTGTCATACCTTATTGACACTGAATATCGGTCTTGTGTTAGACCTTACTGTAATTGTAAAAGTGCCACTATTGCATCAAATATAAGAGAGATCTTTGTTGCTGGGTTTTTTCTCCCTCAAGAGGAGGGTTTTCCCAGGGTAACTGCTGTGTCATTGCCTCTGATTTTGAATTATTTTCTGTGCATTTACTTCTGATCATAAAATTCAACATGGTATCAGAGCGGGTCTGTGGAAAGATCCGATCAGATCTTGAAATATAATTCGAAGTCAGATCTAACGTCTTCTACTTGAGCAAGTAGAGTACTTCTGTGCAGGATGCATTCTTTGATCATCTACAAAAATTTCGAAAGGAGCGCATCATCTTGGCTCTCTTCATGAGTTTACTTGAGTCATATTGTTAGCAATTTGAGATCAGAGAGTTATATGCGGTAATCTCACCTTCCGGGATCTGTTATCTAAAAGCACATGATTATGGAAGTCAAGAGCTCAACTATGTCAGATTGTGCTGCCAAGGGTTGAAATTAAAAGGCTGCAATCAAATAGAGATAAGTATTTGGTTCCTTTCTTTGTTTATATTCCTTTATGTGAATCTCAGTTGTGCAGATCTGATAAAGTCTTTCGAGTGATGATCCTATCTATCTCTAACAATTTGGGTATTGCTAGTAAGCATGTTGCATAACCTAGTGGATTGCAGTTGGAAACGGAGTGCATTGTAAATTTGAGCAGTCATGGGCCTTGTTCAAATTTAACCTGGTCATGAGTCCGTGTTCGAGTCATGAAGGCTGTGGATTGGTCTGAGCATAAGATCAGCATGCTGTGTTCAATAATTGCATTCATCAGAATATTAAGGAAGATAAGTATTCTGTGTTTTGTTGAAATCACATTTCTATTTTGAATCATGGGCCTGTGTTCAAACCGTAAAAGTTGCATGTTGATCTGTGCTTAAAATCAGCGTATCTTACAGTATAAACAAGTATTCTTTATTTATTGTATCTTGGACATTGTGTGTTTAGTATAAGGAGATTGTTACTTCTCTTAATTTGTGATTTCTAGGTCAAAGATTCTTTGAATACTTCAAATTATCTATTGTGAGTTGATCTAGACTAATCATGTAAATCCTTTGATGTATGTCCTTGAGATAAAAATCAGCAAAAGAGAAGAGATTGGTATCCTTATGTTGTGATAGGTTGATCACATCGATACCCTTCTCCAATGCATGTGTTGTGATAGAATCTTGAACTCTTGGGAGAGTTGATTCTATATGTCAACCGTTTAATGCATTCAAGAAATCTGCAGCTGTGCAGATTATTCTTTTATTGTGCAGAGTTAGGCACTCTCGAAAGGAGCAAACAAATGAATGAACGAAAGAGCTATATCAAATCTTATAGAGATAAGTTCCTTTAACCCTCTAGTTTGATCTTTTGATATACTTCTCCTTCAGGTTGATGTTCTAACATTGTGCATAAATTCTTATGTATTCATGTTATATCCTGTGATTGTAAACTTTGTATGATTCCAGTCTTGTTATTTCTTTGGGTAATTACAAACTGTTAAGTAATCTCTCTCTAAAATGCTTGCAAGAGCAAGAAGGTGATGAGAAATTGCTTAATGATGAAAAGCCTGAGGCATCTTGTGAGAAAGTCATGCCAACCAAAGAAATAATCAAGCAGCCTTGGGACTGAGCTGATGGCCAGAGGGAGCTCACTTCCAGAAGTCTTCTTTGCAATCTTTGGAGCAAGGATCAAGAGGGAGTCTTGTAACTCACTAAGAAGAAGTGAAGATTGTTGTATTAAAAAGGCTCGGTGCTAAACCCTTAGAGGATCCCTTCAGTTGCTGAGATCTTAATTGCTCAAGATTGTCTTCTGGATTAGTCATTGGTAGCTCCGCAAACCTATTCAGAATAGTGAGATCTGAGATGAGGTCGAGAAGGACTATTCTGAACTCTCTTCAGTACCAAAGGTGTGCACTGGAAAACATTTATCTAAGTCAAAGTGTTGCAGGCAATCTTGGACGAAGAGGTCAGAAGGTTGATGCAAGTGCCTGAAGATTTAGAGGGAGCCTGTTGAGCCTGAAGAAGATGGTAATCTTGCTGCAGCTAGTTCATATTTGGTGGATCCTACGTTGTACAGACAGCTGATTGGATCCTTGATGTATCTAGTTAAACACTAGACCTGATATTTGCCATGCAGTGAGTGCACTTAGCCAGTGTATGAGTGATCCGAGACAGATACATCTTGTTGCAGCTAAACATATCCTGAGATACTTGCGTGGCACAGTTGGATATGGGTTGAAGTATACTTCGGATGGACTTGGAGTTACTTGGTTTCAGCGATTCGATTGGTAGGTTGTGTCCGCAGTCGGAAGAGCACCTACATTGCTTGGTTGGGTTACGCTATGATTTCTGTGCGCAGGTAAGGCAGTCTTGTAGCATTGATACAGAGGCCGAGTATATTGCAGCTTGCATGGCAACTCGAGAAGCAGTGTGGCTTCGTAAGCTCCTTGCAGGATTGTTTGGACAATCAATGGAGCCCACCATTATTCATTGTGATAATCAGAGTTGTGTGAAGCTTCTGTCAATCCTGTGTTTCATGACAGAACCAAGCATGTTGAGATCAAGTACCACTATATGAGAGAGATATGGTACTGAAAGGCTGTATAGTTGAGGTACATTAACATCGATGAGCGGCGGATATTCTCACCAAGCCTCGCCGGGGTAAAGTTCGAGACAAGCTTGGTATGGTGGAGAATCCAGCCTTGACTAAGTATGAGTCTCGATTCAGTGAGCCTTGCTTAATGAGTTCTTCTCTGTGAGAGAAGTTCGAGGTGAAATCCCTTGTTAATGCATTTTCTTCTGTGAGGGAAGAATTTGAGGTGAAAGCCCTTGTTTCCACCCTCTGAGAGAGTCATGGTGGATGTCATGTGTGCGACTCCATGACATGTCTTGTACTTGTGTTTCACCCTCTGAGAGAGTCATGGTGAAAGTCACTTGAGGTGACAACATCACACAAGTGATGAACACTCGTACTTACTATTGCACATTCTTCTGTGACGGAAGAATTTGAGGTGAAAGCCCTCGGTTCCACCCTCTGAGCTGAGTCATGGTGGATGTCATGTGTGAGACTCCATGACAACATCACGTGAGAGAGTCCGTGATGATCCTTCTGTACTCGTGTTTCACCCTCTGGGAGAGCCATGGTGAAAGTCACATTGAGGTGACACCATCACGCAAGTGATGAACACCAGTACTTAACCATGTGATGGTTAATATCACATTGAGGTGATATATATTTTTTTTTACATTTGATTGCAGGCAATGGTGGCAGATGTTTTTTCTTCAGCTGGAAGATCTCTCCCTAGCTGAGAGGGAGTGTTAATGTTATAACAGCGTCGGTTGATCCTTCCAGCTCACCTTCTTTGAGAAAGTCATAAATTGAATATAGCCGTTGGCTATTCAATTTACCTTTTATTATTTTGTGTCTTATGTTTTGGCCGACATGTATAATTTCGAAAATCATAAAAGTTATTTACTATGCTAGGCCGACTTCATTAAAAGGATATGAGATCTTGAAAGAGGCCGACATTAAGACTTCGGTTCCTACATATGGACAGTCATTCACTCATTTCATGAATTTGAAGAAACAACTCTGAACAAATCCGTCATTCTCAAGTGCGAAGATAGTAGAGAAGCTCGACTCAAGCAAATGCGAACACTTACTTCAAGTGCGAACAGTTCACTACATGCAAATAAGTCATCCCTATTGATTGTGTCTAGGCACGAACTAGAATAAAGACTAGTGCGAATCTATTCAATGTTGATCAGTGAATTCTCTAGTTCGAGATATTCTGAAGTTTTATCTCAGCCATTATTAAAGCGAAATCACAGCTACTGATCTCATGCGAATTGGGTTGCGATCTAAGCATAAACTCAATATTGTTTAGTGCGAACTTATCTGAGGTTCATTATTGAACTTAGCAGATCTGTGGCATTCATCAAATGCGAATATGTTAAGGGCAAATTTACCAGATCTGAGACATCTTGAGATGCGAATATATAATCAGATCAAAGGGAGATCATAAGTCAGAACGAAGCTACAGGTTTCGGTTTCTGTCAAGTGCTCTTGAAGTCTGAGAGCTGAAGACCTTCAGTGCTAAGTATTGGATCTGTGTACTAAATACTGTCAGGTGTGATCTAAAGCTTATTATCTGTCATACCTTATTGACACTGAATATCGGTCTTGTGTTAGACCTTACTGTAATTGTAAAAGTGCCACTATTGCATCAAATATAAGAGAGATCTTTGTTGCTGGGTTTTTTCTCCCTCAAGAGGAGGGTTTTCCCAGGGTAACTGCTGTGTCATTGCCTCTGATTTTGAATTATTTTCTGTGCATTTACTTCTGATCATAAAATTCAACAATTATGACCCTTAGCCACCTGCACATATCACTTGTTTCTACAAAGTAAACTTGTAATGTGTTTTTTGATAATTTATGGAGGGATTCTATTGGGGTTTTCACCCATAGAAAACTGAACAAAATACATTAGATGCTAACAGAAAAGGGAACAAAGTCCAACATCCAAAAACCTAGGCTGAAATAGAGGCCGAAGGCAGGCAGAACAAACAATCAGAAACAGCCCAAGGAAGAAGGGTCAACTAGATATGTATCATCTAAAAAATCTATGGCAGGGTTGATGCACCATAGCCATCTAATCCACCACTGCCTCTAGGGGAGGAACCTGATTGAGGAACCAAGGCCACCCAAATGTTTTAGCCTGTAGAAGGAGAACCATAATCAGTTAGTTGTGGAAAGTTTACACCTTGAATCACCACCTTATGATGAATGGAGTAATGGGGTATTCCATCTCCCATTTGCTGGAGAGTAAGTATTTAAAGTATTATTGTATTATTTAATGTTCATCTTAGCCTTTAGTTAGTCAGTAGTTTACTTTCAGTTAGCTTTTAGTTACTTTCCGTTCTTTGCTTTTGTTAACGTCTGTTTCTTTTTAGAAACATCGTTCTGTATTGTATTATTTAAGGAGATTTCATCTCTTTTGTAAATACACAGTTATGAATATCAATAATCATTTCAGTAATCGCATTGATCACCTCTACTATACCCTTGGAATGGGTAACCAAGAGGTGCTGCAGAATAGGGTGTAAGTCTAAAGAGAAAGATCTCAAATCCATAGGCTTATGATAAACTGCCAAGACTTCCTCATTTAGCACACGGACATCACCCCTGGAAGCTGGATCCATCAGAACTATGTGGGCCAAGGAAGGCACTTTTGCAGCTAATGATGAAAGAGACTCTTTAGGGAGCAGGAACCGCACATAGCTCCACACATCACTGTCAGAACCTCTAACTCCATCTGTTCTAGAATGCATTTCACTAAACTCAAAGAACTTGGAGCCAAGCAATCAAAAATAGTTTTCAAAATTTCAACTGATGAATCCAAAGCAATGCTGTGGAGGAATGTATCATGGGTTTTGAACCACAGAAAATGGCTGCAAAGCCTACACACAACCACCAATAGAAAACAGCAAATGGATCAGACAAACTCTAGGATGAAAACATAACAACCTTGCATGACAACTAGGAGGATTTGGCTTTAAATTGAAGTCCCACGCACCTACTTTATGCCTCTGCAAGACAGCTGCCAGATAACAACAATGGCACAAGGCAAGCTCCACCTCATAAAAGCCATATTAATGAAAATTTGTGGGGAATGAGCGCACTTTTGGAGAAGGATAAGGGGAAGATATCTTAATTTGGCTATGTCGATTGTGGCCCATCTAAGCACCCTATCTCCACAAGAGGGAAAGACTTAAGGTGGCCGGTCCAAATAACAATTTCTTTTGACACCTTCCCAAACCTCAACACAATCAGCCACCAAACATGATAAAGGAGCTAGGTTAACACCATTATTAGCTAGCAAATCTGCCACTTTGTTGCATTCATGGAAGCAGTTAATGAAAAAAATCCTCAAACTATCACAAATAACAAGAGCTACATCCAGATATGATTTTACCTTCCATTTGGGACAATCTCTTTAAGTCAACCTCTGAATAACAACTGAAGAGCCACCTTTCACAATAAGCTTCTTACAACCTAACTCTTGAGCTAGGTTGAGACCTTTCACAACAATCAACCATTCTGCCTCATTGTTGGAACAAACACCCAGAAAAAACGAATCTCCTTTCACAAAAAATCTCTTGATCATCCCTAAAAAACAGGCTTGCTCCTGTCGAGCCAGGATCCTCCTTCGAACCACCATCATAGTTAATTATAAAGAATCCATTTGGTGGCTTTGTCTTATGAGCTTTTTCCTGAACTACTTTTTAAGCTTCTAACCCATTAATGGGGAAGAGTAAACTTATAATGTTAATAGTTCACTACAGTTAAAATTTGGGATCATTACATAAAATTCTTTTAACATATCGGTTGTATGTGCTTGCCAATCTTCCAAATCTAGCTGTCATAGAATGTCAATAGAAAACAAGATGAATTGGTTACCATGGTCATGTTTGAAGATCAATTAGTTTCAAACAGTTGTATTTTTATTCAGAAAATTGACAATAACATGCTTGGCATGCTTCTGCAAGAGTTTCAATTTGGGTTATCAGAAAGAAGGATAAAAATGTGCTCTGCATCTTCCTAGAACAATGTTTTTCCTCCATCACAAATGTGCTAAAAGAGTAACCATTTAAGTTGAGCTACCTTTTATTGTTTTATTTGTTGCTACATTCTGGATAGAGCAATAAAATTAGTATGCTTCAAAATAGTGATGGGTGATTGGTTGTTCGGATATATGCATGTGAGAACTTGGCTTGATATGATATATGTGTTTCTTTAATAAATTACCATATCAAGTTTAGTGGAGAGGGCCTTTTTGAAGCTCATAGGTTTATGTACTTTGGCCCATTTCCACCAGTATGGATATGTTACATTTTGCTGTGCAATAAGAGTTAGCTTATGCCAATCAGCAGTTCCAGCTGACAAAAAAGTGTTAAAAGTCCTTTTGTCCAGTCTACATAGGAACAGCCTACAGGATGGACATTTTTACTAATTTGCTCACATATATACGGGCACAGCCTACAGGACTGGTTGATTTGGTTATATTTGTCCAGATGGTTGGAGAAATTGGTTTTCCTGCCCTGCGATTACCCTAATGCTTGGTTAGATGCTGTAAGAAATCTACTGCAAGAACCAAGATATTAAATAGGTAGCTTGCTTATAGTACATCCTAAGATGTTTTCAAAAGCTTTCTGCCTTCAAATGTAGGTATTTAGGAAAGTGATTTTGTTGTTTTTGAGTGATGAAGGTGGATTCAAGTTTATTGCAGTTCTTTTTCTGATGAAATTTCCCCCCCTTGTGAATGCTTAGGATGTTGATGGTGAAGTTGCCCAGCATTTGCGCAGGCTCAGTAAGAAGGACCCTGTTACAAAGGTATGCATCATGTTCTTATTGATGAATGAAAATATGTTTTAATTGTGGTCATAATTGTCACATGGATACTTATTTAAAATGAATTTATAATTACTGAGAAGACCTTATAAGATCTAGTGAGTATTATCGACTCATCACACATTTTTGAGCTATTTTATGATCTAATACTTAAAAGTTCTAGATACGTTTAGTACAGAGCTCATACGCTTAGTGCTTTTGAATGGAAATTTGGCCTATTTAAGCTATGATTTAGTAGTTGATCCTTGTTCTGTAATTAGCCATGCTAAAGCTAAGTTCTAATAACTATAAGGTGTTCCTAATAAAAAATTGATAGCCAGAAGCATAATAAGCACAAGTTTGTTTTCACTTAACTTACGCTAATGATAGATGCAAACCAAGGAGTAAATAGTTGATATTTTAGACATGAGTTCTGTTGCAAAGTTAAATCATGATTTTGGTGTTCAACACTTTTGAGACAGCTCTATATAGTAGCCAAAATAGTGAGGTAGCTATCATATCATTGTATGATTGTAAGATTGACTAAAAACATAAGATACCCAAAGAATCGGAGCAGGTTAGTGGAGCTTTGCTAGAGGCTATTGCTTGAGGAGAATGGCTTTTTTATGGTAGAGACTAGATGTGTTATTGTCAATTTAAAAAGTAATGGCCATAAATGGCTGTGAATCATCTGTATATGCACTTGCAGTTCGACATAGAAAGGTGATTGATATGCATATCCGCCATATAAATTTTAACCTATTGTGATATTTGATGATTGTTAAATTTTTTAAGTTTTTTTCTATGAGAAGAGCATTTTTTTTTTTGTGAATTCAGTAATGTCTTAAAAGTTCTTTCCTATTGATCATTATGTATGGATTTAGGGTGACATTGTTTTTGGTAAGAAATGAATTTTGTTTACATTACAAACTGTATGATGGACAACTATCCATGATAGCCAATTTCTACTATAATTATTTTGAAGAACAAGTTAGGTACTTGCCAATATTTGATTATTTGAGAGTGCACCCGTGATCTAGTTTGTTCCTTAAGTTTAGGAATGTTTTGGGTGAAGGATTGGAATTTTAGATTTAAAATTTAGAAGGCAACCATAAAGTTTTGTGATTGTGTACACTGGGCTTTGAAGTCTTCAGAGGAGAGTAATATACGAATAGTAAAAAATAAAAAATAGAAGATGGAATGTTGTTGTGGCACTAAGCAAATGGTGCAAAGACACTGTTAAGATTGATATTTCTATTAGTAATTTCAAATCACAGAATGGTAATACTATATTAGTTGATTCTTTGGGAATTGGAAATTAAAGTAATTAATTTATTTTATATGTTTTGGATAATGTGTTGTGTCTAGGAGAGAGGAAAGACTGAACAAACATCATCATTAAATATATGTGTTACAGAACATGAAAAATTCGAAATTCCATTCGAAATTCCTCACAATCATCTGGTTTAGTGGTACACAGTTTTCAAATGGCTGTCTAAATGTCTATTGGGAGGAAGAATTCACAGGATATTGTGGAGGAAGAAACTAGTATAGTGGGCTGAGCCAGAACGTCATGAAGAGAATTGACATGGGAAATCCAGGAATAGATCTATGCTGGCATAAGAGGCTTTCTTTGGAAGGAGAATACGCCAAAAGGCCGTAAGGGAATGAGACGACATCACGTTGCCCAAGAACAAGAGACACATTTCTCATGTTTCCAAAGACTCCAATATTTCCTGTAGGTGGAGGGGACAATGGAAAAAATTAAGAATCATGAGCAAGTGTTAAACATAGTCTTTCCTCCACAGTTTTGCAATCCACATAGAGATTCATAGGACAAGTCACAAGACCTATGAGGGTGAATCATCTTGGTGAATTATTTGCAGAAATGAGTCATGGGCAGCCTCTCAAAGGACACACAGCAAGAAGCTACAATTTGGCTGTAGTTGTAGCAGCACAGAGGGAATAATTTAAAATATCTTGCCTAGTTACCAATTCAGCTGGATCTGGATTTCAGTTTCTTGGACTTTTTGGATTTGTCTGATTTGGTCCAGATTTCTCAATTCCTATAGAAATTTTACTTTTTTTTTTGGAAAATTTTGTATTTCTGACTTTTTTGACCTCATGATTGAATTGAATTTTTTGGACCTGTTCACTGCATGACTATCCACATCCCAGTCATTAGAGGAATTAGAATCATCAGAATATATTGTGGTGTGACAAGTAAAGAGAGACCCTAAAGAGGAGGGTGAGAGAGATGGAGGTCAGCAAGGGGAGGTGATGAGAGGTATGGAAGCCCGAATGTGGGAGATAGAGTTTTTCTACCTAGAATATGGAAAGCAAGAAAGCAAGTGTACGGAATCGTGAAAGTATGTGGAGCGAATGGGGCTTGTGTGTTGGAAATTTGTCATTGATGTCAAGGAAAGTAATGAGATCAATATAACTGAAATATATTGCATGTGCAAAGCAGTTAAAATCATGACACCCTTGAAAGAGATTGATTTAATCTAAAGGTAAATCATTGCTAAAACAGCAAACAAAAATTTGATGCTCTAATCAAATTATCAAAGATAACAAACTGTTGTTAACATCTGAAAAAGCATGATTTGAATATTGAAGTAATGCGATTCAAAAAAGAGAGGAGTTGCGTTTTGTTTACTGAGAAAGAATGATCTATTCTTAAATGATTTTAAGACATTAACAAATGGTCATCATTAAATGGACACGTCTCTTTCTTGAAGAGACACGATGAATGTTAATACATCAGATTTATCAATAACAAAAGGTGATTTATGTGAAGAAACGGGATAAGATATAAAGCGCTTCATCAAATGAAATAATACGATCAATAAAAAGGAAAATTCAGATTTGAAGAGAAATGATTATTGGTAAAGCAGTCATTGCACTAACTAAAGAAGATGTGATTAAAAGCATTGATCGATGAATTCTGGAAAGAAACAAAGCATGGTCAAATCACTGTTTTAATAAAAGAAATTTCATGTTAACTAATCGTATTCATGAAGTGATACGATTCATCCTTGAAATAATACAACTTCAAATTAAAAATAATACAATTTGATGTGATGCGATTTCAAGCACATAGATGATTTATTGCGATCCTTTAAAAAGCAAAAGATTAAAAATTATAAGTCAGATTTTTTAAGAGGTGCGATCTGATCAAAAATCACATTATTTTCAAAGGTTGTATCTCTTGATACAAAGAGATCAATATATATCTACAAAGTTCAATTCAGTTTCAAAAAAGAGAAGCAGAGTGATAGTAGACTTTGATTGTAGAAGAGCAGAGATGTCTCTTGTGTGAGCCTAAAGGGACAGCATACATCACAAAGAAGGGACAGAATTGAAGCAAAGAGCAGATCAATTGAAATATCTTATTCTACATTTGAAATTTTCAGTTAAGAGAGTCAAGGTTGGTGCCTTGCTAGAGGGAGTTGGTGCTCCTTGTGGGTTGGTGCCTACTAAATTAAGTTAGGGAGTTGGTGCTCCTTGTAGGTTGATGCCTACATAACTGATTAAGAGGTTGGTGCCTACAACCATTGTAAACTCATTTAAATATAAAGTACATTATTTGTACCGTGGTTTTCTCCCGCAAGGGTTTCCACGTAAAATCTTGGTGTCAACTTGTTTATATTGTTATATTCTTGCAAAGTTGTCATTGTGATTAATAAGTTGAAAAGTTAAAAATTGTAATATACTAATTCACCCCCCCACTCTCAGTATATTTGTGTGCTCATCATTGTGATTATGTGGAGTCAAGTTGATCTAGGTAGAATTCGGAAAGCAAGAAAGTCCATTAAAGAGCAGGAGAAAATGGGACTCACACAAATGCATAAAGTGGTTTGTATAAGCTTGTAACTAGACTCATTCCATAAGTCATGACCTAGTGATATCCAAAGTCTACTAGGGCCAACCCCAAACCATGGAGGTCATTATAAATTAGATTATGAATAGCCATCTGGCAGGTCCCAGTGCAAAGATTTACTTAATCGAATGTAGAGTATTGAGAAATTTCTTGGTAAAGGTTCAAATATGAGTCACCATTAGCTTGAAAAATGAAATATGATGAAGCTTATTTGAACCCAAAACCACTTGTATATAAGTGCTCATCTAAAGCCATCAGTGAAGTCTTAGACTGGAGACAACTGCAAGGAAGGCATGCTCCCCACTAGAGCTGCAAACACTACCAAATCCATATGTCACCAATCACAGCCTTGTGGTTTTGGATCATCGTCCATTAATTATTGCAGGAATAACTTGTGTATGGGCCTTTTGAAGCTTCTCTACTTGGACCTGTGTGAGATCCTCAATATTATATTGGAAATTTGGGAAGAGTAAATGACTTCCTTTATGTTCTTCAGTGGATGAGATATGAATGAGAAGAATATTGCCTGGAATTACCCAGTTTCTATCAAATAATTGGGTTTTTAAAGGATAGCAAGGTTTTTAGAGGTCAAAAACTCACAAATTAAGTTCCTTAGCTTGTTGTGCATGTTCTTTCTCAAATTTTGCCTGAACAGCCAATTTGACGATATGTAGGATTATTTTCATTTCACTGCTTGTAGCCACAAACTTTTTCATTGAATGTTGTTGGTTTGATTGCTGGTAAACAACAGTCTCTCTTTTTCATGGTTTTCATGCTAGGCCAAAATTTCAGATACATTTTGGGATTTTCCTTATCTTTAAACAACCTCCTGGATTTGCTGAATTCCTTCTGTTGGTGGGTAGGATGTCTACTCAAGTTTTGTGATTGGTATGTCTTGCAATTGGAGTTGTTGTGAGATCGGCAAAATTATTATATTTTGCCTGTAGCTGGTGTGGGAACTACTATTGGAGAGATTATTCTTTTCATGTAATTGGTTGTGGTCTCCAACTCTTTCCAGGTTTGAAGTTTGATTTTTGAGCCTGTGGTACTGACTCTCAGGTGGCATATTATTCCAAACATGAGGAGCTTTTCCCCTCTGTATAGACGTTTATTTCGTGGCTTGCAAGATAGACATGCAACTTAGTTGATATAGGAAAATTTTGAAGTCTTTGTAAAATGGTTTCAGAATGCTGCTCGTTTCAGAAGTTTGGACACAAATTTGAGCATTTTGATTTCATAAATTTACTCACATTTTTTCAACATTTTATTTGAGAAATTTCCTTAGAAATAAGGGCACAAAATTTCAACATTTTATTTTGGAATTTAAGGCATAGTATTTAATTATTTTATTTCAGAAATTTCCTCATAAATTAGGTCACAAATTTCAGTTCCTTATGTGTTCGTGTAGGTGAGAAGACGAGCAAGTTATATGTTACATGCAAGAAATTCTTGTTGACTCGTTATATTCCTCTTACTAATGAGGTAGTTGTCTAATATGTGGCTGTTCAAGCAAAACATCGACAAACAATATTGCATAGAAATATATTTAAGTTACCGGTTCGGGTTCAGATTTGAGGGTTCGGGTTCGGATTTGAGGGTTCGGTTCGTGGATTCAATCAAAAAATTTTTTGGGGTTGGGTTCGTCCATACAAAAACATATAAAAATAAAAAATAATATACATATTTACAACAGTAATTAAGTTCAAAATACCACACATAGCATCATATAGTATAATAAACAAAACCACCATAAAAATAAAAAAACACATTAGAATGTCAATAAGTCAAACTCGAGTGTCATGATATATATTATATGTTAAAATTAACTACATTGCTGCATTTCTCCTTGTAGGTAAGCATTCGGGAAGATTGCCCAATTGGATGATGATATTGTAGATGAAGACTTGTAGGCAAACTTGGAAACTTGGACTTGGAGAGTACATGGCAAACCAAATGAATTCAATGGGAGTTTGGGGGCAATGCCCTAAATGGGGTCGAGGGACAACGCCCCTCGCAGGGGTTTGGGGGCAGCGCCCTCAACAGGGTTGAGGGGCAATGCCCCTTGTGGGGGTCTAGGGGCAGCGCCCCTCATGGGGTTCAGGGGTAGCGTCCTCGACGTGCTCCATGCCAAAATTAAGACCTCCAAAACCACACAAACCTTCATGGCATACATCATTTTGCATTCACAATAAGACCCAAATTAAGAGCTTCAAAGCCACACAAACCTTCATGGCGGACATCATTTTAGGGTTGGGGGGCTTTATTTAATATTGTTATGTCAAGAAAAAGTCAAAAAAAGAAAAAATCGAAATACGCCGCTTGGTCACGTGAAGGGCAAAAATTCACCATGTGTCTGCCCGGGTTTGGCAAGGCCAGACCCCTGTCCAAACCCATAGGGGACCGGACTTGGACCATGGACCTAGGTCGGACTGGACCAGGACCCGGGGGCCCCAAGGGGTGGACTGGTAACTTAGAAATATATGGATTTATACATGATGCATCAACTGAGACACTAATATTTACATGAAGAAATCCTATTAAAGTAGAAGAATCTCCCAAAAAAATTGGGAGTTACTTTTATTCCTTCAGGAGTACTCCATGACAAAAGTCTTAAGATACAGAGATATGTGTTTCCTTTTGGAACAATTACGATGCAATTAATCTGTGGAAAATCTTGCAGTGGTTTTCTCTTTTTTTGACTACAATCTATGTGCCCTTCAAAATGGACTTCAAGGGTGATTACGAGTGCCTTTACTTCATCACGTCCATTTGTTATGGTTTGTGAACTATTTTCATCAGTGACATAAGTCTATTGTTCTCTTCTGTTATTTTGGCACTTAATGGATGTCCTGATTGGTTCATTAAGTTTCTTCCAACTCCCTGATTTGTTAACAATTGTTTCCTGGACAAGAACTAAATGATTAACTTTGCCAGTTGATCTGAATTTTTGGCTCACTTTTACCTGAGTTGCTTGGCTCAAGAATCACTGTCACCTTCCTGGAAACTGAATGATGGATTAAGTCTGTTGGCCAGTTGACCTCATCTTGCAATAGGGTAGGGGACATTGCCTCCTGACCTTGCAAAATGTCAAAATGCTACCTAGATCAACTTGATCCCCTCTGTCTGCTGTGGGCTCTCCCTTCCTTTTTAATTACATGATTCATTTTGGATTAATGAAAAATCAGTGTTTGATCAGATTCTGTCAGGTTCAAATCTTGGTAGTATTGGCTAGTAGGAAGTTAACGATCAGTCCAACCAGTTGATGTGATATTGCTTGTTTAGCTGCAAAATGCAGACCTAAATGATACGATACCATGTTTGAAGATGTAAGGGAAGATTAACTTATGTAGTTAAATTGAAGGATCAAGTGGTAGGTTGAAAAGGCAATCAGAAGATATCAGATGATGTGAATTACACACTGATGGCCTCTGTTTAAAACACTTTTGAGCCTTGTTCTAGTGAGGAAACAAGGTGCAAATTTGAGTGAGAGAATGCCCTGAAAGCAGAGCACTGATGAAAAATAATGCTTGGGTGTTGGTTGAATTAACCCCTTGTAAGCAAAGATGAGTGGAGAAGGCCCTGAGAGTGGGGTTGATGCACTCATAAGGAAAAGAATTTGGTGTAGGTTGAATAACCTGCTGGTAAGGAACCTATTGGTGATGATATTGTCATCTTAATGGTCTTTGTGGATGACCTTGTTGTTACTAGTAATTAGGCCTTTGCTATTGAGAATGTACAATCAGATTAATGCAAGGATTTTGACATGTCTGATCTAGGCTTCTTACATTATTGCCTAGGTGTAGAGTTTTTGCAAACTAATGAGTATATTCTTGCTTCCCAAACAAATAATGCCAAAAGCTTTCTTGAAAAGTTCCAAACCAGAGAGTGTAAATTGACCTGTGCACCTATAGTAGTTGGGTTTAAAAAATCAACCAAGATTTTGTTTTTGATTAAAAACAATATCATATTTTGATGCCAAAAAGGGTACAAGTTACAAATCCCTGTTAAAGAGAAAAGACTACAGTTTAACAGGGTGAGATCCCAAAAGGGTGAAGAAAAGAGGATTATATATTACCATAGCAATGACATTGAAATTATGAACTATAGGTACCACTCAGCAGTTACAGATCAGATTGCAAAGTCATATAAGTTATCAGCCAAAATTGATTGCAATGTGGCAAATGATTCAATACTTAAGAAGCTGGTTAGAAGCCTAATATATCTGACATTAACCAGGTAAGATACCTCTTATTGAGTCAGCTTCATTCGTGTTTTATAACACATACAATATTATTCATTAGATTGGGGCCAAACAAATTTTGAGACATATACAGGGGGACATTTGGTTTTGACCTTATCAACAACAGAGCAAAGGAGTTCCAATTGATTGGCTTTACAGACTCTTATTGGCCAGGTACAATTGATGATAGAATGTCAATAAATGGATATGTATTCAGCCTTGGTACTTGTGCTATTTCTTTGCTCAGCAAGAAGCAATCTATAGTAACACCTCCTTCTACCAAGGACGAATGCAAGGCTGCAGTAAGTACAGCATTTGATGTTCTATGGTTGTGAATGATACTTCTTGATTATGAATAAAATAGAATCGAGCTATTGTATGTTGTTGTGATGATCAAAGTGTACTTTATCTTGCAAAGAATAGTTTTTCAGGTTTAGACAAACATGTGGAAGTTCACTAGCTGGTTGGAAGTTGTGAGATAGAGCTGCAATATTGTCCAAACATTGGAGCTGGCTGCTGACATGCTCATCAAAATGCTTGGTCTCCACAAATATGCAAAATTTGTCTGAACAAACTGATTAGAGGCAGTTCGTGGGACTAAGTCCCTCTATTATTGGAGGGTTTTCTTTTATTGAACTGGTATATCTTACAAATGGTGAAAATGTACAAACATACATATTTACAAATTTACAAACTTTTTCAAAAAATAATCATTAGATACTATGTGGAATCATGAAAAACTTACAATATTCAGAGAAATAAAGGGAAAGTTTCTCCTTATAGTGCTACCCTGCAGACTATCAAATGTCCACTTGGAATAAAGTGTAGAACTGAATGAGAGAGACCAATTTCATCAACCAACAAGCAACAAGATCTTGCAGAAATGAACAAATATAAATTGCCCTTAAGGCATAAAAACCTTGCAAGACATCTTCTCTGTTAGCAATATAATGTCTTTACAAAATGCAGAAAATTTCTCGAAGTTCTCCTCGTCGTTGATTTCTGAAAAAGATCACTTACAATGACATGGGATCATCTATTTATAACCTTTTGGGTGGGTACAAGTTATAACTAACTTGTAACTACCCCATAATCCCCATAATCAACTTTGGAACCACCTGATGGAAGGCAGTCCTAAAGTGATTTAAGCCATTTAAATAACTCTCAAAACATAAAGCAGGACTAAGTAACTTAAGTCACCTTCAAATTATAAGCCATGGCAGGGACCATACACACTCTACACAAAATTATAACATTTTGAGATCTCAGTTTCACATAGCACTCCTTAATAATTTTGAATCTTTGATTCTTCTTGGTGGTAACTTCCTGGATATGATCTTCTACAACAATCCAAGCTTTCATGGCAATATATTCTTTGGCAGCATATGAACTTGTACAGCATGTGTAAATGGTAAAACATTCATCTATTAACATGAAAAAGATTACAATATATAGAAACTACTGAAGACTGTAGTCATTTAAGATACCTATCTACTATCTACCTACTGACTATTGTAGAAACAGTAGAAGCCTAAACTAACTCATTACAATAAAACATTGACCATTAACAATAGAAGAATATAATATTCTAACACCCTCCCGTAATGGTCAACCTATCAACTACACCAAGTTGGCCCCTAAATTTGACAAACTTATCCGGTCTCAGAGACTTGGTGAGAATATTTGCAATCTGATCCGTTGTCGGAACATACTGTAGTTGAACTGATCTGTCTTCTACCAGCTTGCAGATGTAGTGACAGTGAAGCTCAACATGCTTGGTACGTTCACGGAAGACTGGATTTTTGGCTAGTTTGAACACCCCTTGATTATTAGTGTACAAGGGAGAAGGTCTTGCTTGTGACATGTGCATGTGAGAAAGCATCTTGCGGAGCCAAACTGCCTCACATGCTGCTTTAACTATTCCTCGATATTCAACTTCGGTTGAGGAAAGAGCCACTGCCTGTTGCTTCTTGCTGGTCCATGTTACAGCACCTGTACCCAAACTAAATACATACCCAGAAGTGGATTTTCTGTCATCCATTGAACCTGCCCAATCGAAGTCTGTATAACCAATCAGCTTTGGATCCTTGCATCTGCCATACAGAATGCCATAGTTTGAAGTGCCCTTAACATATCTTAGCACT